>JAJOOR010014120.1:0-34291 GCA_036250505.1 Solanum acaule | reverse complement strand
CTTAAATCAAGGTTTAATTTCTTATACCCATTTGATTTCACTATCATTTTAGGTGTATTTTGTTATTTCTTGATGTGTGGCTAAAAACCCCCATTCTTGGGGTGTGATTTAGCAAATATGTGTTGATATTATTGTTGAGTTTAGCTTGCTGATAGGCTAGATGTAGTTTAATGGTGATTTCACATAGTGGTTGTGGTTTAACCTAAAGGGTTTGTAGTTGCAACTACAAAGCCACCCATGTGTTTTCGGCTTGCCCGAGAGGGAGGTCGCGAAACCAAGACCACTAGACTGATGGCCTAAGGAGTGGGTCGACATGAGGTTCAGCCCGAGAGGGTGAGCCCTAGTCCCATATCCTAACACTCAGCTCGAGAGATTGAGTGGGGTAAGGCGTAGGCTGGTCTTCATGCGACAAATGGGTGTTCGAGAGGAACACATTTGAAACGGGGTAAGTTGCCCGAGAGGGAACTTATTTCCATTTAAAGCTTAGCCTAGTCACTATTATCTTACGAATTTTCTTTCAAAAGCATGTACCCAAATACTTATCTCAACTTGTATTGCGGTCACACCCCAAGAATCCTTACCAATAATTGATTTTCTTGTTATTTTTGTTGATTTTACTAATTGTGACAAAACCCCCAAATTGATATTTGACACTTCTATGTCACCCCCTTCAATCTACTATGTTTTTACTCGTAGTGTTTTTAGCTACGACTAGTTAGAACTAAATTTTATTCCTCTATTAATTCTCAAAACTACTCCTTTGGGACATGACCACAACCTTTAGTTGGGTTACTATACTATCGACGATCGTAAACACTCGAACCATAGGTTAGTGTCGTTGGTCACGATAAGCATCACTAACCAACTTATTCAAAATATTAAAGCTTTTAAAGTTACGGAAGCAAGTTTAAATGACTAAATACTGAAGTTCCCATAAACTTCCAAAAGATCTAACAACGAATTGCGAAAATAAATGCCTAGAACCTGAAAGTCAATGTACCAAAACTCTAACAAGATCCATAAGTCTAACAAGAAGGATTACAACCCCAAACTAATGTACTAATAACTAACTAGAAAGTCCAAGTCCGAAATGTCGACATAGACAGAAAAGAGAACTCATGGTAGCCTGGAAGAACTGCCTCACCCATGAATTCGAAGCGATTACAGATCTTTTAAGCGAGGTCTGTCAATAGCCGCCTGAAGATGCCCTGTACTCAACAAAGATAGAGGAAGTGCACTATCAGTACACAACCATAGTGTACTGGTAGGATCACACGGCTATCCCAATTAGTGCAACATACATAAGCCATTACAACATAATAATAACATGCATACACCGAACATATACAATATCAATATCATTTAAGAATAACGATCAAGTTCACAATTCTCAAATTACACAGTTATGTCAAGTCAATGGTCCTCTCATGGAACCCATACCCAAACTTTTAGCATACTTGAACGTGGTACCCGATCTAATGTTTATGCCGGAATGTGGCAATCGATCCCATATTTATGCCAGAACGTGGCAACCGATCCAAGTTAGTGTGCCAGAACGCAACACCCGATCCATTAAGCAAGCCACAATCACAATCATAAGTTTATTCTGAAAAATCATACAATCAAGTCATGATTCATGACATTCATCATTCATCTATCCTCAATTCATAATTAGTGTAATCAATAATGCAACATTCGCATACATACATGTATTCTAATGAAGCAAGAACAAACATACATCACACAACATGAAATCATAATAATCACCTACCTCAAACAAAGCTTGAATCCCCAAAGAAACTTTATTCTTCCCTTTCCGGATTCATTTCGCTTGTTCTTGGTCTACAAACAATTAATATAATATGGGCATCAATAAATAATAACTAATTACCCGAATTACCAATAATTCTATCAACCCTAGATCAAACCCATGATCCCAATGCCTCAATTAGGGTTGCTTCCACCATAATTTCTAGATCAAAACCCTCCCCCGTCGATAATTACCCATTAGATTACGTTCTATGGATCGAAAAATGGATTTGAGGAGTTAACACCTTACCTTTAGCCTCAAGAATGGTGAAAAATGGTCAAGAACTCATCTGGGGTTGTCTCCAAGCTCTCAAAGTTGAAAAGTGTAGAATAAAATGTTTTTGGGGTTTTATTTCCGACTTAAGTCTTGTCTGCCCCGCCATGGTAGACCTAATCCCGCTACAGAGGCCTCGCCCTGGCGGCAGACATCCCACCAAAATGGCTTGCACGGAACAAGTGAGCAAAATAAAGAATTCCAAAACCCCATTTCACAACACACCTTCAACCAATGACACTTAGAAACTACTCGTTCACTCCAAGATCAGTTTTCGAAGTTCGCCTGAATTCAATTCCGTAAAGTCGTACTAGTTCCTTACTGTCTTAGCTATCTACTCATGTAATCAAAATCATAAATAAATCGCCCAATTGATACCAGATTTCCCTAGACCTCACTGACTTCGATTTTGTCCAAATCTAGACTAGGTTGGGAAATCCCAAGTTACTACGAAAACATTTTTCGGCACAAAATTTTTTCCTGTTGGTTTTCTATAACAAGGAGAACCGGTTGTTACAATACATAACAGTTTTCCCATCACTAATCCACGAGTGACAAACTTAGGAAAAATAGGTTAAGGAAAGAATAGAGTAGTACCTGAATCGATGAACAACTGGGGATACTTGTCTCGCATGTCCTTCTCGGTTTCCAAGTAGCTTCCTCAATGGGACGATGCTTCCATTGAACTTTCACAGACTTAATCTTCTTGGTCCTTAGCTTATGCACATCACGATCAAGAATTGCAATCGGTTCCTCCTCATATTGGAGGTCCTTGTCTAACACAATTGAGTCCCACTTAATGATGTGATCTCTGTCACCATTATATATCTTCAACATGGAAACATGAAATACCGGATGAACTCCCGATAGGTTAGGAGGTAAAGCCAATCTATATGCCATTGGCCCTACACATTCGAGAACCTCAAAGGGACTTATGTATCGTGGACTTAGTTTTCCCTTCTTGCTAGATCTCATCACCCCTTTCATGGGTGATACCTTAAGAAGAACATTATCACTAGTCTGAAATGCCATGTCTCTTACCTTATGATCCGCATACTTCTTATG
The DNA here is from genome assembly GCA_036250505.1 of Solanum acaule. Classification (NCBI taxonomy): domain Eukaryota; kingdom Viridiplantae; phylum Streptophyta; class Magnoliopsida; order Solanales; family Solanaceae; genus Solanum; species Solanum acaule. Next base: position 31,143 of record JAJOOR010014120.1, on the reverse strand, counting down.
TCTACTCTGGGCTGCTAAAAGCTTAGCTTGAATACTCCTTACCTTATCTTGAGAATCCTTCACTAAATCAACCCCCAAAGGTTTCACATCTCCCGCCTTGAACCATCCTATGGGTGATCTACATCCCCTACCATAAAGTGCCTCAAAGAGTGCCATATCAATGCTGGAGTGATAAGTATTATTATAGGAGAATTCACACAAAGGTAAGAACTTGTCTCAATGCCCTCCAAAATTAATCACACATGCATTCAACATGTCTTCTAAAACTTGAATAGTCCTCTTCGACTGCCCATCCGTCTGTGGATGGAAAGTGGTACTAAAAGTGAGTTGTGTACCCAATTCATCATGTAACTTCCTCCAAAACTTAGAGGTAAACTGCATACCATGGTCTGACATGATAGAGAGGGGCTCCCCATGCAACCTCATTATCTCTTTCACATACACCTTAGCTAACTATTCAGAATTATAATTTATTCTTATCGAAATGAAATAGTGTCACACCCCAACCCTAGGTGAGGCGGACAAGTACCATATGAACACATGCTTTACAAGTGACCTATGATAAGAAAGTAAACTACTATGCAAATGGATTTATCAATAAGAAGTTTCGTATACAATACATGTCGTCTAGCTAAACCGATACATGTGAAAAGTGAAACTATGAATACAAATGATAGCTTTACAATGTCTACAAAGCCTCTACTGGAATCCATGACTGTACCACTAGGAATATATGCATAGTAAAGACTCGGTAAAGCCCCAAATCAACCTGGACCCCACCAGCAACCGCTAAGTATCATGTGCCTCTACTTGGGAGATCTATTATTTGAGTACCTGTACCTGCAACATGAAATGCAGCGTCCCCAATAAGGGACGTCAGTAATATGTAAGGCATAATACAACCATATGTAAAAATGAGAGCTCAAGTGAAATCAAATACCAATAGATAAGGATTAAAGACCACCTTTGCTTATACTTGTGGAATCGTGTATGTTACATTATTTTCTTTACTTTGCTGTACATAATAATATTTATAAGGCATATGATACAAATGACCAGCTGATCAGTGGTAGAAGAGGATGACCCATGCTAGGCATATTAACCCCTGGGATGCTGTCCTCATAATTCCACAAATTGGGATCGGCCCATGCTAGGCTTTAACCCCTGAGCTGCCACACTTCTATACCAATTGGGATCGGCCCATGCTAGGCTTTTGCCCCTGAGCTGCCACCCTTCTATACGAATAGGGATCGACCCATGCTAGGTATTTACCCCTGGGCTTCCACCCATAATTATATAGATTGCTTCACTTAAAGTCTTCGATTTTTGAGATTGTTGTTTTGATGTTCGTAACCCTTTTGAGATTGTTCTTTTAATGATCATAACTCTTTCGAGATTGCTGTTTTGGTGGTCATAATCATTGTTGAGATTTGGAACTATGGACCAGTAGTAGAAGACATACGAATATGGACTTACGATAATGACAATGACATGGGAAGCAAATGTGACACCAACAAAATACTTAGGAGCTTATATGACACAGTAATCATTTTGACATCTCAAATGAAGCACATATCAAGTGAAGACATTTAATATTCAGCCAAGAGATTTGAACTCTATATGATAGCCAAATACTTACTAACTAACATCAAATATAAGGTATACATGAACGTGGAACCAAGGGAAAATGTAGACAGATTCAACTTAAGGATGGATACATATTCCAAGTAAGTACATATAAAATGTACAATAGAGCAAGTAGGGATATTGTTAGGTAACATTATAGTCTAACACAATGGAAGTAATAACCAATAAAGGGAACATATGAACACGTGAAAAGGTAACATATATGTATATCCAACATATAAACATATGTACCATGTATAATCTAGGATCATTTTGATTTATATAAGGAGAATACGTGCCAAGGGTACTTTGACGATGAAATGAATTTAAACCTTGCATGCTAATACTTGGTAGAGTAAGCACGTACATAGTAATAAACTCATATTAGTGTATTCACTTTAATGCTCAAGGGAGTAGGAACTGCAACTATGGATGAGTCACTACCAAAGCACTTAGAAAGCTTACTTTGTAATACAAGTGTTGGATTCATGCCAAGAAATAGGAAATCGAATAGCCTTACATACCTTATCCTCTAACCAATACAACTATCATGATTCAGCCTCCCCTTTTAGGTTTTAATATACTATATAAGTCATGATAAACTAAAATTAGCAGCTATCACACCGTGAGCCCCATAAAACAGTAGCAAACATTGACGGATAATGAGCCCATACAGACCATAAAATAATGTGTATCACCACACCCCCCTTCTCTGCCCAATACATACATTATATATTCTTTCCAAGATTACCCAAGCTGCACCAACAACAATACACATAAAACAACCTCAAATATTCTTTATCATACAACCAATTATTGAACTCACCACCCCCTTGAGTTCTTTTATGACAGCACACACATAATTCCTCACTCAAACCCATACATAAGGAGGAAAAAATGGAGCAGTCACCTTACCTCAATTTCTGCAACTTCTCCTTATAACTCGAATTCCTCTAGAACTTCAACTTCCCTTCACACTTAAACCAAATAAGAAGAGAAAAGTATCTTAATAATTAAGGAAAGTGAGTTGTAGCTTGTGGGAACTTCTAACTTCTACTTATATTTGAGCATGAATAACATGTTTTCTAGTCTTCCATGGGAGAATTAAGCTAAATCCATAAGTGTTTCTCTCAAGGTTTGCAGATATGAGGGTTTGTTCAAGAACCCTAGAAGGAACTTTAAGGCTGCTGTCTTAATCCTTAAGAGGAAAGAGAGAGAGAGAGAGAGCTGGAGTTAATTCTTTTGTTTGTTAAAAATGAGTGAGAAAAGCAGCCAATGTATCTTATATTGAGCTTTCTTCACCTTTAAGAATATCCTCTAGAACCTCCCTTTTTAGTCCATTTTGAGCCACTGATTGGTCAAGTAGGTGATGCACCTGCTTATGTACATCAAGCAGCTCAAAAGGTCAAACTAGGTGATGCACCTACTTGCTTTCACTTGGTCTTAAATATATCTGGCCTTGGCAGATTGGCTGCTGGGCTTTAATTTTATTTTCCTTTTATTTAACTTAGTTTGGGCCTCAAGTGAGTCAATTAGCATAGGCCCAAATCTGATCCATAAACCTTTGCCTTTTTAACTATATCCATATAGCTCAAGTAGGTGATGCACGTACTTGGTCCTTTGGACCGGTCAATAAGTCAAAGTAGGTGATGCACCTACTTGTCATCTACTAGCTTAGTTAAGTCAAGCAAGCAACTCACTTATTTTATTCCATTTTCTAAATATTAATCCCTTTTGCTTTAACTTAGCACTTAAGTTTCAACTTTAAGCTCAATTACCACCTTACTGTCTTGAGTTTAAATACTCACGATGGAGTTAACTTGCAGAATACATGCTGAAACGTGCAGGGCATGACATCACCTTCTGAGCTAGTTTAAACCAACGCTAATCATATAAGAAACATGGTCCCTCACTTATACTATAAGGCTATGTAAAGTATCACAAGAATAGAACAAGCATATGAATAATACGTGCTGTTACAGGAAATCGAGTCCATAACTATACCACAAGGCAATTTGTAAGTGTTATATAAATAAAACTAGTACACGTCAAATATGGGGTGTTACATCCTCCCCCCTTATGATCATTCGTCCTCAAATGATAAGTGTAATTGATAGTTGGTTCCTGGAATTTCATTTGGAGATTTGCGAAAGTTTTCTTTGTATGTAGGACTATCCAAAATCTATAGACTAATTTAAAACACGTATAGACAAGTCTTGCGGGACGTCTCAATAGATATCATTCATGAATAAGAATATTACAAATTAAACCTCTTTCTTGACCATGTAATCCACTGAAGAAACACAAATAGAACGAACTAATAAGGAATTTAATATACCTAAACACAAGACATGCAAATGACATATCAAATGAACAAATGCTAGTAGGACTTTTGATCATATATGGGGACCACATGATCTCAGATCTTTATGCTGCTGTTTAGAATGAGGATGGCTATTTAGGATCTCGACCATCATCTATTTCCAAGTATCTTATGTTATATATTAGTCCTTTCACAATACTTCAATGAACATTACACCTTTTGTGCTTAGCTTCCGGGCCTAACAATCAAGAATAACTATAGTATCTCCCAATTTTTTATATGGAATGGACACATAAAATCATATGCCTAACCTATCGGGGCTCTACTTTTCCTTCTCTTTTGTCTTATGAGGCTTTTCAGAGATGAGTCTTATAAGAACACATAGCTGTTAATATAAACTCTAAAGTTTTATGCCGCACATTCGTACAAGGCATTATGCTAAGTTATTTATCTATGGTTGTGATAAAACTTACATATATGCCCCACCTTTTCTGGTCAAAATCTTCACTACCTAATATTTTCCCAAGATGTTCAAAACTCAAGTCGATAAGCATAGAGGGGAATAATATATGGATAAATAAGTCACATTGGGTATGACAGACAGGCATACTAGCACAAAAGGGAGCGCATGATAAACTGGCACTGAGCTATAGAAATATGTGGTGTACGCGTGCATATGGTTCATACGGTAGTGTGTGGGAGAATGAACTAAAAGGAATATAGGAAGTGGACTAGATGAGCACATGATGCATGAGTACTAAAGCGATGAAATATATAATACGTAAGTAAGTACACTATACATGGAAGACAAATCACATTGAGCAAGTGAGTTATATCGCATGGATAGGTGGACAATATGTCAATAAGTACACATATGTAATATGAGCAAGTCAGCACATGACACGTGGCTAGAAAAGCTATAATGCATGTACTGTTTAACAAAATAGGCTATGAGGCATGTAATATATATAGAAATGCTTTATGATGCATATGACATGTAAAAAAGTGATATGCGAGTCGTATAACCCACAAGCACTAATTTTTCCCATAACATATGCTCAACTAGCATGCAGTACCCACATAATATGGACAAGTGACATGTGGAAAATAACCAGTGTAATAATTAACATGTAAGGAAAAGGTCCTATGAAAACATATAACAATAAGCAAGGGTGCTCTGAAGCGGATAACACTTACATGTAAGCAATCTATGACATTAGGTAACATGTGAGAAAGTAATCCATAAAGGGAAAATGACATACAAATAGATAAGTTATAGAACATGCAGCATGTATAATTATATAACAGACCATCTTTGGAAACTACTAGATATCCTATACAACCACTCTACCATATTAACGACAAACACATTGTCTTAAGCATTAAGTCACGGGTGGGGTAGTTTTGCTCATATTCCTTACTCACCTCAAAGCACATACAATTGATTTCCCCATCTACTCTCTTCAATCCCCTAATAATTCTTATAGGTGTTCTAATATTGGGACTAGGCTTCCATCTTGGTCAGTAAAAATAATGCAGTTAAGATAGAAAAATAAAATCCTCCATAGTTCATCTTTTGGAATAGGAGGCCGAGGTCAACTTTGCCTTCATTACTAGCTTGTGTTATATCACACTCAATGTCTGGTGCCCTTTGAAGGTCGAAATACAAAATAAATAGTGAAGCTTGAACGCACCATAAAACATGAACTCTAATAACAAGTAAATGTCAGGTACCTATAAAGTTATATCATTATTCATAACGTCTTAGAGTTAGCCGCTTTGGGCTTAACAAGAGACAGCTGGACATACTAATAGATTTTTTTTATATCATGTGAGGGTGATCCAACACTTTTCCCAAGCAAGGTAGTGAATAAGAACAACTAGCATATGATCAATTTTTCCTCTCCCCTAACTGGACTATGATTGATGAATTACTGCACGCATACATTAAATGAATCCTGTAGTAGCTCTATTCCATTTGATGGAAGTTTATACATGTGTGTAATGCTCTACTTCTCTTTTGTACTAATTATGTAGATGAACTAGGTCCATGTATCTTCTATCTAGGTAACCTTTCTATTCCCCTTTCTTTTTCTTGTTGTTATGAAGACCAAATATCAAAACTTGAATCAGTACTAAAATGACTTTTCTGTTTCCCAGGTGCGCGCCATTATAACTCGTTAGGATTAAAGAGTTGATACCTTTTTATTGCCGCATACACTTAGAAAGCTCTCTTTCATAATCACCTATCTCACTCCTCTATAGCATCCTGATATCACCCCTACTCCTATGTTTAGGGAATATGACATGTCCCATCTCTTTCTAACTAGAAGATTTACGTACATATTCGGCCCGTGTCATTCAAGCTTCATTCCACATGCTTCCTATCTAACACCACTATGTACAACCTAACTAATCACAACATAGGTCTAACCAATCAATTTTCCTTTTGTTAACCTTACCCTTTAGTCACATACTAATCCTCTATAGCCAAAACATAGATTATAGTAGGAACTATCATACATATATCATTTGCAGCAATTAGCACAATTATTCCTAAGTTTTATACCCATGAAAAGAATACAAATGTTATTAGTACTTATTTGGGGTTGTTGGCACATACCATATAAAAGCCAAATATTAACATATTCGGGATGATATATGGTGAGAATTGGGCCTAGTCAGCCAATTAGGGGTATCTATAGTAACACTATTGCACTGATACATCCACATATCAGATTGTGCCACTGCCTTCTTCCGGAAAAAAAAATTGGTTCAACAACATCAATTTCGAAAACATGTGTGTAATGCTGAAATTTTTTATGTATATCACAGGGTAGGAACAAGTTTCCTCTATAGGAATAGATCCTATAAATATGGAGGAAATATAGAACCCAAGAGTTGGTTAAATCCTCCTAAGAAGATGTGCTTGGAAATGCTACAACTCATATGTGTAACTTGGTAACCCATCATTTTTTAAGCATATACTATATCTTTCAAAATTGAACCAAGTGATACAATGGTACAAATGCAACTTTAGATGCAGATAACACAAAAGCTTTTTACATACCTTGTGGAGTAGGATGGTCGAATAAAATGATCTCAACCTAGTCTATTGACATTTTAGCTAGCATTAACCTTAACCACATTAAGCATAATATGAATAACATGACCAGGTTAAAGTGGAAATTGACTTCTTAACTTTACTCTATCGCACGATCTAGATTATGAAGGAAGGTAATATTTTCTAAATGTCCAAGCAGCCCCCTAATTATAAATGTGGCGCGCAACACATTCATAAGTAAGGCTCTACTAAACACGGCTTTGTAGACCCCCTAGGATGAACTGCTCTAATAACACTTTTGTCACACCCCAACCCTAGGTGAGGCGGACAAGTACCATATGAACACATGCTTTACAAGTGACCTATGATAAGAAAGTAAACTACGATGCAATTGGATTTATCAATGAGCAGTTTCGTAGACAATACATATCGTCTAGCTGAACCGATACATGTGACAAGTGAAACTATGAATACAGAAGATAGCTTTACAATGTCTACAAAGCCTCTACTGGAATCCATGACTGTACCACTAGGAATATATGCATAGTAAAGACTCGACAAAGCCCCGAATCAACCTGGACCCCAACAACAACCGCTAAGTATCATGTGCCTCTACTGGGGAGATCTATTAGTTGAGTACCTGTACCTGCAACATGAAATGCAGCGTCCCCAATAAGGGACGTTAGTACAAGAAAACGTACTGAATATGTAAGGCATAATACAACCATATGTAAAATGAGAGCTCAAGTGAAATCAAATACCAATAGATAAGGATTAAAGACCACCTTTGCTTATACTTGTGGAATCGTGTATGTTACATTATTTTCTTTACTTTGCTGTACATAATAATGTTTATAAGGCATATGATATAAATGACCAGCTGATCAGTGGTAGAAGAGGATGACCGATACTAGGCATATTAACCCCTGGGATGCTGTCCTCATAATTCCACAAATTGGTATCGGCCCATGCTAGGCTTTAGCCCCTGAGCTGCCACCCTTCTATACCAATTGAGATCGGCCCATGCTAGGCTTTTGCCCCTAAGCTGCCACCCTTCTATACGAATAGGGATTGACCCATGCTAGGCATTTTCCCTTGGGCTTCCACCCATAATTATATAGATTGCTTCACTTAGAGTCTTTGATTTTTGAGATTGTTGTTTTGATGTTCGTAACCCTTTTGAGATTGTTCTTTTAATGATCATAACTCTTTCAAGATTGCTGTTTTGGTGGTCATAATCATTATTGAGATTTGGAACTATGGACTAGTAGTAGAAGACATATGAATATGGACTTACGATAATGACAATGACGTGGGAAGCAAATGTGACACCAACATAATACTTAAGAGCTTATATGACACAATAAGCATTTTGACATCTCAAATTGAAGCACATATCAAGTGAAGGCATTTAACATTCAGCCAAGAGATTTGAACTCTATATGATAGCCAAAAACTCACTAACTAATATCAAATACACGGTATACATGAACGTGGAACCAAGGGAGAATGTGGCAGATTCAACTGAAGGACGGATACATATTCCAAGTAAGTACATATAAACTATACAATAGAGCAAGTAGGGATATTGTGAGGTAAGATTATAGTATAACACAATGGGAGTAATAACCAATAAAGGGAACATATGAACACATGAACAGGTAACATATATGTATATCCAACATATAAACATATGTACCATGCGTAATCTAGGATCATTTTGATTTCTATAAGGAGAATACGTGCCAAGGGTACTTTGACGATGAAATGAGTTTACACCTTGCATGCTAATACTTGGTAGAGTAAGTATGTACATAGTAATAAACACATATTAAAGTATTCACTTTAATGCTCTAGGTAGTAGGAACTGCAACTATGGATCAGTCACTACCAAGGCACTTAGAAATCTTACTTTGTAATACAAGTGTTGGATTCAAGCCAAGAAATAGGAAATCAAATAGCCTTACATACCTTATCCTCTAACCAATACAACTATCACGATTAAGCCTCCCCTTTTAGGTTTTAATCTACAATATAAGTCATGATAAACTAAAATTAGCAGCTATCACACCGTGAACCCCGTAAAACAGTAGCTAACATTGATGGATAATGAGCCCATACAGCCCTTAAAATAATGTGTATCACCACAACCTCCTTCTCTGCCCAATACATACATTATATATTCTTTCCCAAGATTACCCAAGCTGCACCCACAACAATACACATAAAACAACCTCAAATATTCTTTATCATACAACCAATTATTGAACTCACCGCCCCCTTGAGTTATTTTATGACAGCACACCCATAATTCCTCCCTCAAACTCATACATAAGTAGAACAAAAATGGAGCAGTCACCTTACCTCAATTTCTGCAACTTCTCCTTATAACTTGAATTCCTCTATAACTTCAACTTCCCTTCACACTTAAACCAAATAAGAAGAGAAAAGTATCTTAATAATTAAGGAAAGTGAGCAGTAGCTTGTGGGAACTTCTACCTTCTACTTACAATTGAGCATGAATAACATGTTTTCTAGTCTTCCATGGGAGAATTAAGCTAAATCCATAAGTGTTTCTCTCAAGGTTTGCAGATATGAGGGTTTGTTCAAGAACCCTAGAAGGAACTTTAAGGCTGCTGTCTTAATCCTTAAGAGGAAAGAGACAGAGAGCTGGAGTTAATTCTTAATATTGTTTGTTAAAAATGAGTGGGAATAGCAGCTAATGTATCTTATATTGAGCTTTCTTCAGCTTTAAGAATATCCTCTAGAACCTCCCTTTTTTGGTCCATTTTCAGCCACTAATTGGTCAAGTAGGTGATGCACCTGCTTATGTACATCAAGCAGCTCAAAAGGTCAAACTAGGTGATGCACCTACTTGCTTTCACTTGGGCTTAAATTTATTGGGCCTTGGCAGATTGGCTGCTGGGCTTTAATTTTATTTTCCTTTTACTTAAGTTAGTTTGGGTCTCAAGTGAGTCAATTAGCATAGGCCCAAATCTGATCCATAGACCTTAGTCTTTTTAACTAGATCCATATAGCTCAAGTAGGTGATGCACCTACTTGTCACCTACTAGCTTAGTTAAGTCAAGCAAGCCGCTCACTTATTTTATTCCATTTTCTAAATATTAATCCCTTTTGCTTTAACTTAGCACTTAAGTTTCAACTTTAAACTCAATTACCACCTTAGTGTCTCGAGTTTAAATACTCACGATGGAGTTAACTTACAGTACACATGCTGAAACGTGCAAGGCATGACATCACCTTCTGAGCTAGTTTAAACCAACGCTAATCATATAAGAAACATGGTCCCTCACCTATACTATAAGGCCTTGTCAAGTATCACAAGAATAGAACAAGCATATGCATAATACGGGTTGTTACAGGAAATCGAGTCCATAACTATACCACAAGGCAATTTGTAAGCGTCATATAAATAGAACTAGTACACGTAGAATATGGGGAGTTACAAATAGGCTGACTTAGTGAATCTGTTAACGACTACCCAAATGGAATCAAACTTCTCCAAAGTCTTGGGAAGACCAACCACGAAATCCATGGCTATTCTTTCCCAGTTCCATTCTGGAGTTGGCATTCTCTAAAGTAAACATGCAGGCCTTTGATGCTCATACTTTACTTGTTGGAAATTTTGACACTTACTCACAAACTCCGCTATGTATTTCTTCATGCCCGACCACCAATACATTTGTTTCAAATCTCGGTACATCTTGGTCACACCTGGATGGATGGAATGTCGCGAACCATGGGATTCTATCAACAATTTCTAAATGAAGTCAGCAACTTGAGGAACACAGATCCTTCCTTTAAAACTGAGCACACCTTCCATATCAAGAGTGGTCTCTTATGCCTTACCAATCAATGTCTTCTTCTTGAGTTCATTCAATTTTTCATCCTCAATTTGTTTGGCCTTGATCTCCTCAATGAACGTGGAAGTAACTTCAATGCTAGCTAACACCCCTTATTTTTCTGAGATGCCCAACTGCATGAATTTAGACTCCAAGGTTTGAATTTCCTTAGCCAAAGGTCGCTTGGTTAAACTCAAGCAAGCTAGACTACCCATACTCACCACCTTTTGACTCAAGGCGTCTGCCATAACATTATCGTTACCCAAATGGTATTAAATGGTTGCATCATAATCCTTAAGTTACTCCATCCACCTTCACTGTCTCATATTCAGATCCTTTTGAGTGACCACATGCAAACTATGATGATTAATAAACACCTCACACTTAACATCATAGAGTCCATGACCGGTGAACCCATCCTTGAACCCAAGCCTAGTTAAAAATATTCTAAGGCAAGGTTCTAAGGAAGTGTTCAAGGTCGGTAGAAGAGTCCAAGGCCGGTGAACCCATCGTTGAACCCAAGCCTTGTCAAAAATATTCTAAGGCAAGGGTTTAAGGAAGGGTTCAAGGATGGTGGAAGAGTCCACAGTCAGTGAACCCGTCCTTGTAGAAAATATTTCTAAGGCAATTATTGACGGATGTGTCCACGACTAGTTGAATGGTCCACGGACGGTAGACCCATTCGTGGAGATTTATTTAGAAAAGAAAATTTTAGGCCTCAAACTCTACGGTGGGGACCACGGCTCGTGGAAGCCTCTAGTGGTACTTGCCTTAGTTTTTTTAGGCAGTCTACGTGGGGTCAAAAAGCGGCAATTTTGTAAATTCTAATTTTTAGTCCAATTAAAATGGGTATATTTTATAGTAGTTTTAAATAAGTATATAAGGTATTTTAAGTCATTAAACACCCAAACTAAATCAATTTCACAAAGACCCAAATCAAAATCAGAAGTTCATCTTCCTCATAATATTTCTCTCTCTAAAAACCCAAGAAGAAGAAGAGTAAAATTGATGCTTGGGATGAACAAATCAAGGGTTTTTCATCAAATTCTTTCAAGATTCATCATAAAAGTATGGTAGTTTTCATCCATGGGTAGATTCCACCCATGGAACCCCTTCAAAACTTAATTTCAAATCTTACAATTTCCCCAAAAAGAAAGGTTTTATTCGAATATCATGGGTTCTCTTTAAAAATGTTTTTAATGGTTCAATTATGTTAGGTTATTATTGAATTGATGATTTGTGGTTGAATTATGGTGAGATTCCCCTAAGAACCCATGGATTCCCTATATTGCAAAATTGTGATCTCAATGTGGGTGATTGATTTTAGAAGCATGTAAATGGGTCTTGTTTCGATTAATTGAATTGATTGAATTATATTATTACCCATATCAAATGTAAAAATTCTAGATGTTGGGTTGAATGTAATTTCTGATCCTTGAAGGGTAAATTATAATGATTGTGAGATAATCATGATGCTTGTGTACATGCTTATGGATTCAATGATAGTAATGTGATCATGAATATAATGCAATTATGATATTGTTGAAAGGTTATTCTCAATTATACACTTGTGAATGATGATGACATGTTCTGAAAGGTTTATTCAATGTAATGATACACCTTGAATTGGTAGTCTTAGGGCATCCTCTTCTTGTGTAACTAAAAGTATCTTGATTTAATGAACTTTGAATCGATAGGTCAAGTGGCATCCCTCTCATAAATGACTAATGGGGTATTCTAGGCTTTGTCTTGAATTGGTAGACCAATGGTAGCCCTTTCATGATGAGTCTATGAACTACTATAATGATGAACCTTGAATCGGTAGACCTAAGGGTAGCCTTTTCATGAGGATTCAATGAGCTTTCATAATAATGTACCTTGAATCAGTAGGCTTATGGCACCCTTTCATGTGTTTAATAATGTACCTTGAATCAGTAGGCTAATGGCACCCTTTCATGTGTGTAAAAATGTACCTTGGGTCGGTAGGCCAATGTCATCCCTCTCATGTGTAATAATGTTAAAAGGAGAATGAACTATTTTATGGGAATTTAATGCTTAGCACTGAGTGGATATTGTGAGGTGGAAGCTCTCCCCATGTTAGGCCGAGTTTGTAGTAACAATCTCATTATCCCATAACTATGTGTCCACATAAGTTATAGCTAGTGGATCCACCTAAGCTAAATTACCAGTTCTACCTTAGGCAAGTAGACCAACTTTTTTTGGTGTGGGACATGACACCGGATTCCATGATTTGCTCACATGGTTTATGTCTGTTAGGGATTATTCCCATCATGTGAGTTATGTGCTATGGTTACTCATGAGGGTCTATGAAGTATGGGTGGTAGTATGGGATGTCATCCATGCATTGCACAAGTAGGCTTTGAGAGTGGCTATGGTGTGTTTCTCCAGTGTCATAATGTCTAATGAAATAAATGTGCTCATAATGATGCTAATGAGAATGTTGACTTAAAGGCTTAATGTAATAATGAATGCCTAACTTGGATTGTTTTTATGAGTTGCTTTCCTTGACATGACTTATTAAATATGAAGGTTCCTTGTCTATGTATATTAACTAAAGATTAGAATGAAGAATGGTAAGTATGATTATGGTGGCCTTAAAGTGGTACTTAGTATGTGTGGTATTATGGGATGCTATTCATACATTGCACAAGTATAACTTAGGGTTACTTAGAAATGGTTCTATTATGTGTTATGACTTATATGATGAATATGCTTATGTCTTATGTGTTTATACTAAAAGTGCATGATGATCCTCAAACTTGTTAAATGCATGGTTTTCAACCAAAATTTCCTTTTTAACATGATTTTTGCATGGCTATCATACTTAGTACATATTTGTGCTAACTCATATTTCTTATAAATTTTTCTACAAAGTGTAGGTTCAAGTGTTTGAGTTGTTCTTCTTGGATACAAGCTCGCATCGTCTATTCTCCTAGATTGTGGTGAGTCCTCAAGATTCGAGGATGTATGAGTCATTAGTAGTTTCTTTCATGTCATTTTATGTTTCGGACTATGTTGAAGGGTTGTGACCCTATTATGGATTCAAAGTTGGATTAGATGGCTAAATGAGACAAAGTTAGACTTCCGCTTGCTTTTATAAAGACTTCAATTGTATGGATAAAAGTTTTTAAATTCCGCATCATTTTTATGTCTTATGTTATGAATGCTATGAGGTTTGTATGAGGCTCTTCGGAGTCTTGTACGTTGTGTTACGTCCGGAGTATAGGTTCGGGTCGTGACACATCCTCGGTCCTTGTCTTTAACTGATAGTAACCAGACCTTAGATCAATTTTAGAGAAAACTGATGCACCTTGCAATTGGTCAAAAAGATCATCTATTCGAGGCAATGGGTACTTATTTCGAATGGTGATCCTATTCAATTGTTGGTAATATATACACATCCTAATACTACCATCCTTTTTCTTAACAAACAAAACTGGAGCACCCCATGGGGAAGCACTAAGAGGAATAAATCATTTATCAAGAAATTCTTGAATTTTAGCCTTAAGCTCTCTTAATTCTACCGGAGCCATGCAATAGGGAGGGATGGAAATGGGACAAGTACCAGGTTCTAAATCAATGCAGAAGTCTATATCTCTATCCGGAGTCATACCAGGCAAATCAGTAGTAAACACTTCTCTAAATTCTGACACCACATGAATAGACTCAATAGATGGAGACTCAACCTCAACATCCCGATTATGAGCCAAATAAGCGAAACAACCCTGCCCTACCAGTCTTCTAGCCCAAATGGAGGATATGATCTTAGCTTGCTTAGGCTTGTACACCCCTTCCAACTCTAATTTTTCTCTTCTCGGAATTTGTAGAGTTATAGACTTAGTATTACAATTAAGCACAACATAATAGAGGGTCAACCAAGTCATGCCTAAGATTATATCAAAGTCAGTCATATCCAAAATCACCAAATCAACCCAATTCTAAAAACTCATAAACAAAATAGGGCAAGCGCTACAGACATGAGTGACTATTACAGACTTCCCAACTAGGGTAGAAACATGGATGGGGGCATTAACTATATCACAAATCATATTAAATGTTGAGGCCAAATGCACGAACACATAAGAATAAGTAGAACCAGGATCAAATAACATATTAGCCATCTGGTCACAAACAAGAGTAGTACATGTGATCACTGTGTCAGACGCCTCTACCTTGGTCTTGCCCAGAAAGGTGTAACACTGAGCCCTATCATCATGAGGGAGACTTCCCTGCCTAGCTACATTGTACCTATGCCTGTGTTACCATATCTCCTATCTCTGTGGCCTCACTGATTTCATCCTCACCCACCTTGTGGACGCCCTCGACAATTATTACCATTTTTGTAGGTACCACTGCTCTAGTCTACTGCTGCGCGGAACCCATCATGTGCGGGTGGGGACAATCTCTACTCATATTCCCAGGTTCTCCACAGTAGTAACATGTACGATCAAAGGATGGCCTGCTGCCCCCGAAGGGGTGGTTCCCTGGCTATCTTGAATCAAATTATGAGGTGGAGTTCCGTAAAAATTACCTGTAGAGGCGGGCATCGCGGACTGAATTGGTCGGGCTGCAGGTGTTGGCCTCCCTGAACCTCTGTAGTAAAATCCCTGAAAGTTGCCTGAATATTTAGCTTTCTTAGCCAATGCCTTGGCCTGACCGTCTCGCGTCACCCCCTCCACTTTCTTCACAAAGTCTGTTACCTCATTGAAACTTTTCCGTGTATAGGTCATATGAACAAATAATATTTGTAACTCATAATTTAGTCCCTTAATAAATAAATGGATCATTTCTTCCTCAGTAGTCACCAATTGAGTAGCATATCTAGACAAGGCATGTAACTTGACCTCATAAGAAACTACATACATACCACCTTGCTCCAAATCCATGAAATCATCCTTTTTACGATCTCTCAAGGTCTGAGGCACATATTTCTCTAAAAATAGAGCATGAAACTGGGTCCAAGTAAGTAGGGGTAAGACTGAAGATCTGCATTCCACATAAGCTCTTCACCATTGCTTAGCCTCACCTTGAAGATGAAAGGTCACAAACTCAACTTCATGCTGATGGACAACTCCTAACTTATGAAGCCTCTCATAGCAATCTAGGATGAACTCATATGCATCCTCACTCTCAGAACCATGGAACATGGGGGGTTTCAACTTCAAGAACTTAGTCAACATCTCATGCTTATTACCAGTCATAACATGACCCAACAAGGGACGGAAGAAAGTATCATTACCTACATTTACACCCACCATGGGAACAATGATTGCAATAGGGGGATTGGCGGGAGCCTGAGTTGCTTGAACAAAGGGGAGTACTCAAGGACCAACCAACCCTCTCAAGAACGCCATGATTTGTTGAGCTAACACTGGGTCTATGAGAGGATTACTTGTAGTCTCATCCTGCACCTCTTCCTCTTGTCCAACATTCTCCTCATTCTCAACCTCGCTATGCGCCGGAGGAGCCTCAATCCTGGGAGCATTTTCCACTGGTGCTCCATCCCTAGTAGGCGCAACTCTTCCTCCGCCTCTACCCCTAGCTCTTCCTCTACCCCTGCCTCGACTAGGACCTCTCGCTGCATATTCCTCAACTGGAGCATTGATGGGAGCTAGGGGCTTGACACCGTTAAACCTAGTGTTAACCATCTACAGATAGAAGAATGAAGGAGGTTGGATACCAATTTGAATCGGAAGATACCAATTGGAATCAAGTTATAGCACGAAAATAGACAAAGGAGAATAGAAAAATTTCCTCAAGTCCTATAGCCTCTCGAAGAATAATACAGACGTCTTCATACCATTCCATAAGACCCTACTAGACTCATTTTGGCACATCGATATCAACGAGCCTAGGCTCTGATATCAACTTTGTCACGACCCAGACCATCGTGATTGACACCCACACTAATCCTCCAGTGGGAGAACCATTAATACTAATTATCTAACCAACTTGATCAAAATACTAAAGCTTTTAAAGTTACGGAAGCAAGTTTAAATGACTAAATACTGAAGTTCCCATAAACTTCCAAATGATCTAACAACGAATTGTGGAAATAAATGCCTAGAACCTGAAAGTCAATATAGCAAAACTGTAACAAGATCCATAAGTCTAATAAGAAGGGTTGAAACGTTAAATCCCAATTAAATCTGATATATGTACCGCTCCCTATGGGATTCAACCCCAAGTCATTTAGTTGGGTTTTATACTGATTTATGATCATTTAACACCTAGAATTGGATGAGGTGTGCTTGAAATGTTAAATCCGATGGGACGATCCTCAACCTATAATCTGCATTCGAGAAGTCGACATCCCTATGAGCACTTAGTTTATCAATGCGGTTCTCGAGTTGCTAGAGGTCTCCAACTCAGATATGAGACCCGACTAAAGAAGATATCTTTGGGCAGGCTGCGGGACACACTTGTTGAGGTTGAACGCCCGTATCAGGTCTACTGGGCTACTGTGGAGGTCATCACAAGTACTCACTGGTCACTTGATTCCAAGAGGTGGTTGCACCTCGTATCTTGGAGGATCCACCCGTTGGGCAATCGCACCGACGTGACCTTTCCCTAGGATCTAGTGGTGGCTTGTGCTATGCATGGGATTGGGCTGAATGTGGGGGCACAAATCATATCCAAGTGGAAGATATTCTACCGAGGGAACAAGAAAGAATTCTTCCTTCCTGGACTAGTGATGGCGATGTGCAAGCGGGCGGGGGTGCCACTCCTGGACATTGATGAAGTACTTCCAATGGATCCCCCCTTTCACCCTCTTTTGATCAGGCAACCCTCCATCTAAGGAAGAAAGAGAAGAAGGCAGATGGGCCCGACTGCAATAGAGAAGCGGCTGAGGTGGACGACGAATGAGAGGATAATGATGAGGCCGACGACACCCTTCCTACCCAGTCTCAGCTCCCACTATCAGGCACTCATGTGGAGGAGGACCTGGCAGCCGTCCAGAGGAAATTGGGAGGCTCTTATGCTAGTACCTCTGCTCCAGTTCCACCATCCACTGCCCTCGACGTTGAGATGCTCCGCCGCTAGCTGTGATGGGAGAAAAAGAAAAATGTAGAGAGGGATCGTCTGATGGGCCAGATGTGGAAGACCCTGAAGGTCATTTTATCTTAGATCGCCCCCAACGGGAGCTTTCTAGGCTTGAGCTTGCCCTGAAACTGGAGTTTCCCTACAGTTACAAGTTCATTCTTTTCCCTTACCCTCTTTATCAATGGTAAGTCTATACTCACTAACAGTTGCATTTCCTCTCATAAATATATCATGTCACACATCTAGAATTCATTTAGGTATCACATTGTAGCATTCAAGCAAGTACACTTCACACACCAGTAGTTATACAGACAATCACTATGCACATAATCAAAATTTCTAGCTACATCACACAGGCAAGTCAAAAATTCATTAACTTAATTCATTCCATGAATAACCATTAACTGATCGTTTATGCACTTATACCGCCTCTAAGGCTAAATACCAATAGGAACCTTCTCGGTTCCAATTTACCTTGCTTGTGTCCCTTCAATCGTGACTACGACATTCAGTTCACCTTGTTGAGATACCAATTGGAATCTGAAGATACAAATTTGACTCAAACCATACCACAAGCGACAACCCGCACAAAAGGAAAGAAGAAATGGAACAACTTCCTAGAATTCTTTATAGCTTCATGAAGATTAGATGTGGACGTCAACACACCAATCCGCCGAAGTCTACTAAACATTTACTCTTGTAATGAGAGACCAGAAACCTTGGATTTGATACTAATTTGTCACGACCCAACCTATTGGGACGAGCGGGCACCTGCATTAACACCTAAGTAGGAGAACCCTTGATTCCCAAATGGTTATAAACATGCGGAAGATTAAGAAAACTTGAGATAAAAGGAATTTCATGGGATTTTTATATAATAAGTAGTTTAAACAATCTAAAGTTATATTTTCAAAATAAATAACACCCGACAGATCTGGTCTAAATAGGTACAAGAGATTCTAAGACTACATGTTATAAAATGCAGTACAAATGATACAGCTCCAACCACAAAGAAGGAAAAGTAGAAGCTCTTGGAGATTGTCTTAGTCTTCACCTATGAAACATCACTAACCCATCAACCAGGCTATGACAAAAGGCCTAGCAAAAGTAGTATTAGTACAAACCACATATACTGGTAGACATCATCGATCAACCTAATTCCTACCACATATTATAAAGAAATCAACCAGCAGGAAACATGCAATAAGACAGTACACCCCTCAACCTTTATCCACTTACCTTTACCATTCCCGTATACCTTAAACATACTAGTACACTTTACTCTAACCCCCTAGTCAATCACCCTGCTTCCTCCATTCTTGATCATAGCTTAACCACTCTATCTCATAGAGGAGTTCCCTACTACAACCACTACAAACTCGACCAACCACTTACGACATGCCCTCGCTTATTATGCGTACAAATTCAGCCCTTGACCACATGGTATACCCTACCAAGACTCGCTAACAGTTTCAAATACGAATCCCCTTCCCAAGGTAATACCTAACTACTTTTGGCATCATGAACACTACCCCACTTCTCATTATTTAAGAACATGGCCAACTGCTCTCACAATAGCCGATAATAACACTTGGACCCTCGGCTTCCACCTACCAGGCCTCATACCGATTGGGCCTGATCATTTTCAGTTAATTCCAGTAAATAAGATATAAACAATTAATTACAACAAAGTAAACACACATATATATGATGCATAATACAATTATCATTTTAAGAGGAACCTACAATTTCCCAATAGCTGTAACACCATGGAATTCTAATGACCTAAGCTAGAGACTAACACATAAACTAGTAGCCTAAATTGGATTAACATGAATATTAAGGTCCTAAAATGATTTCCCTAACCTAGTTCCTAAACATCAAGCCATGTCCCCCGAAGGACTCCCCAAGGGTCCTTGAGGAGGGCCAAGCAACTGCCCAAAAAAGTTGTCAAAACAGCTTGGTCCATGAAATGGGTACCCACGCCTCGTGGGTGGACTCACGTCCTATAGGTGGGGGTCGTGAGTCAGGGGTTGGCCTACCCCCAAATGACCAAGTCTCTGTCACCTTCCACGCCCATGCAGTATGGGCTGTAGATCCACTCACGCCCCGTGGGTGGGGTTTCGTGAGTGAGGCCTGAAGCATGGACAAGATGACCAGCCTCAGACCTAACCCACTAGTGACTAGTACGGTCCGTAGGTCCATCCACACCCTGTTAGTGGGGGTCGTGGATGGGGTCTGTAAATCTACCCAAAATCTCGGCCAAGAGTGAATTAAATTAGGTAAGTTCTATATTAATTATTAAAGGGTAGGGACGGTTTATATTAGTTATTTAGACATATATAAGTAGTTCTTAACTATTAACCAACTCTTTTAACACCTCATAACTCACAAGAGTTAAAAACATAACCAACTCTCCTCTCCAAAAATTCTCTCTCTAAGACTCCATCGAAGAACAAGAACAAGGTCAAGCTTAAGGTTCAAGGGGAAGCTTCTTCTCTTCAATTTTATGAAGGATCTCCAATCAAGGAATGGGAGTCTTGATTCATGGAAAATCTTTTTTCCATGAAGCCCTTCAACTCTTAATTTCGAATGGGCAGACTCTTTAAAAAAACTAGGGTTTTTAATCTAGCCATGGGTTCTTCCTAAAACGATTTCAATGGGTCAATTGTCTTATATTATGGTTGATTTGTTGTTTAATGGTGATTTTTATAGTAAAATTCTCGATGAACCCATGAACTCCCCCATGACCCCAATTTCATGAATTGTGATGGGTGTATTGATGCAAGGTGAATACTATGAATTGATTCTATGGTATTGTAGTTATTGAATCTTGTTTTATTCATGCCGAATGTAGTATTTTTAGGTGGGATTGTGATACATGATTCATGACCCTTGAGGGGTGAAATTATGAAAGTTTATGCATGTTGATGAAAGTTGTGTATGAACTTATGATTCACCTAGAAAGTGAAGATCCTATGACTATTGTTTCAATTGCGGTATTGTTGAAAGATCATTCTCCCTTTACCCTTACAGATGAATATGTATGAATTGTCTAGGATGATGATAATGTTGGTGTGTTGATTGAAAGGCTATTCTCATGAAACACTATAAACGTAATGTGAAAGGATTACTCACATGTTAATGATAATTCTAAGGTTGAAAGTTAGTTCTCACCTATTGAATCTATGAGCTATTTTATGAGTTGTATTGAATGAATGGCAAGATAGTCCTTCATATATGTAAATGCAATTCAAGACTAACTATGTATAATTTGGGAAATAATGCTTAGCACCGAGTGGATATGGAAAATGAGGTAGAGGCCTTCCCATCAATACAATAGGCCAGGTCTTCTACAAATGATCTCATGAGATGGAAACTCTCCTGTCAATACAAAATGTCGGGTTTCTAGAAGCAATCTCCCTATCCCATAACTATGTGCCCACATAGGTTTTTAGCTAGTGGATCCACCTAAAAGCTATACATTTAGTTCTACCTTAGGCAAGTAGGACACCTTCTTTCGGTGTGGGGTTACACGATACCGAATTCCATGTAGCTCACATGGTCTATGTCGGTTATTGCTATTTTCCCTACATGACAAGATAATGAATATGACATGAGCTATACTTATGACTTCTTGATGAGATTTACTTAGTAGGAGTGGGGGTATGGGAGTTCACTTTTACATTGCACAAGTACACTTTGAAAGGGATTATGGGATGGTTCCTTATGCTATGGTAAGACATGAATATATGCATGTATGTTGAATGGATTGATGCTAATGAATGACTTTCCTTTTGTTCAAGTAATGTACATGACTATTTCCTTATTTATGACTATTGACTATGATGAGATCTAAAGATAATATATGTTACTAAGGTGGCTTCAAAGGAGTACTTAGTATTGTTGGTATTATGGGATGCCAACCATACATTGCACAAGTATACCTTAGGGTTTCTAAGGTAATGGTTCTACTATGCTATGAGGATTTATGTGATGAAGATGCTATGATTTGTATTTTACATTAAAATGCATAAATGATTCTTAACTTGACAAATGCATGCTTTTCAACTAAAATGTCCTTTCTATCATATTTCAAGGATTTTTTTCATGCTTGCATACTTACTACTTTATGTGCTAACGCATTTCTTCTACATTTACTATGAGTGTAGGTTCCAATCATTGAGGCATACTTCTTCTTTCAGGAGAAGCTTGGGTTGACTATTCCCTAAGCTTGGTGAGTCATCATAGTTTGAGGACAAGACATTATTCATTTCTAGTTCTATTGCACGTTCTATTTTTGAGGCTTTATTGATGTAAAGGGCTTTGACCCTATTTGTACTCTCTATTGTACTAGATGGTGATTGAGGCATGGTCTAGACTCTTATTTTTGTTTATGAAAAAGAATTTGACTCCAATTGTAAAAGTTTTAAATTTTTCACATCATGTCTATTACTTTATGTGTATGATTATGCTAAGGGCTTGTACGCAACCCTTTCGGGGTCAAGTACTCCGTGTTACGTCTAGGATGTACCCCTGGGTCATGACAAACTTCGTATCAGAGCATAAGGTTTAGGGATGATTTTTAGGTTGATATCTCATGAACCACGTCTAGTAGTGTCTTGTTCATGAGTGTGAAGAGCGCCACACTTATGAATGAGAGGCTATAAGATGTTTAGGAACTTTCACTTCTTTCATTAATCTTTAGTCGTGCTTTGGAGTCCTAACTCTATGAAGTCCTTTTTCCTAACCCTTCTCTTGTGATTATAGGCAATGATTAGAAGAAGGGCGAATGCAAGGAGGGTGGAGGAGGAGAATGTGAATGAGGGAGTTCCTCCCCAAGCTCCTCAATATCCTCAATCTCCTAATGATGAAGAGGCTATGACCAATGTGGAAATAAGGGCGACTCTCCAAACATTAACTCTAGTCATGACAACTCAAGCACAAGCCGTGACAGCTCTAGCCCAAGCCATGACGGCACAAGTAAATAGGGAAGTTGGGCCTCGTGTAAATCCTAATGTGAGCACCAAGGCTTCAAGGTTGAGAGACTTCACAAGAATGAACCCTCCTATGTTCTTTGGTTCCAAAGTGAGTGAAGATCCTCAAGAGTTTGTGGAAGAGGTCTACAAGATAGTGAAAGTTATGGGGTGACTTCTATTAAGAAAGCCAAACTAGCCAGGCATCAATTGAAGGATGTGGCCCAAGTATGGTATACACAATGGAAGTATAATAGGGATACAAGAGTGGGTCCCATAAGTTGGGAAGTATTCAAGAAAGCTTTCCTTGGTAGGTTTATTCCCCGTGAGAAGAGGGAAGCCAAAGTTGAGGAGTTTATCAAATTTTGTCAAGGAGGTATGAGTTTCCAAGTATAGTCCTTGAAATTCACTAAGTTGTCCAAGTATGCCCCATCTTTGGTGTCTAATCCTAGAGATGAGATCAGCCAATTTGTGACGGGTGTGTCCGACTCAATTGAGGAAGAATGTTGGGTGGCAATGCTTCATGATAATATGGATATTTCACGTCTAATGGTGTATGTTCAACAAGTTGAGGAGACAAGGCTTAGGAAGAAGAATAGAGAGGTAAAGAGGGCAATGACCGAGGATGTAAATTCTTCTGAGGGTAAGTTCGAGGGTCAAGGTAGACCAAGATTCAAGAAGAGATTTTCCAACCAAGGCTCCTCTAGTGGTCCAAGGGTCAACAAAGATAGGGTTTCTAACCCTAAGCCTCAAGGAGACAATAGTGGTGGATCTCCTATGGTGAGGCCTATTTGTGCCAAGTGCAGTAAGAAGTATGATGGTAAATGTCTTGCTAGCATGGGTGTGTGCTATGGTTGTGGAAAGGTTGGCCATCAATTGAAAGATTTCCTAACTCGTACGGCCAAAGGGAGAGATGATAAGCAAACTACTCCTAGTGGTTCAAAATCTGATGGTCCCAATAAGAATCGCTTCTATGCTCTTCAATCCCGAGGTGACCAAGAGAGTTCCTCGGATGTTGTGACGGGTATGTTGCAAGTCTTTTCTATTGATATTTATGCATTGTTAGACCCCGGTGCCACTTTGTCTCTTGTTACACCTTTTGTGGCTATGAAATTTGAAATACTCACCGATGTGTTAGAAGAACCTTTTTTGGTGTCTACCCCGATTGGTGACTCGGTAGTGGCAAAAAGAGCCTATAGGACTTGTCCTATTTCTTTGTCTCATAAAGTCACTTTGGTCGATTTGGTAGAATTAGACATGCTTGATTTTGATGTAATTTTGGGCATGGATTAGTTGCATGTATGTTATGCTTCAATAGATTGTAGGATTGGGTCTACTTGAAAATCTCACCTATGAAATGTGTGATGAGGTTTGGTAAGAAACAGAAACTTAGTCCCCGGTATGTGGGTCCATACCAAATCTTGAAACGTGTTGGTAAAGTTGCATATGAATTAGATTTACCAAATGAGTTAGCTCCGGTTCACCCGGTGTTTCATGTTTCTATGCTTAAGAAGTGCATTGGTGATCCGGTATCCATCATTCCTTTAGAGGGTTTGGGAGTTGATGAGAGCCTTTCCTATGAAGAGATTCCGGTAGAGATTCTAGACCGGCAAGTTAAGAGGTTGAGAAATAAAGAAGTAGCTTCTGTTAAGGTTTTATGGAGGAATCACTTAGTTGAGGGTGCTACATGTAAGGCCGAGGCCGATATAAAGTCCCGCTATCCACATCTTTTTCCTTCTACTCCTATTCAAGCTTGAGGTAAGTAGTTATAATAACCCGGTAGGTCATTTTTGAGAATTTTAGACTATTCATTTAACTTGAGTTAATTAACTGATGGGTAATTGTAGATAAATGACTTAATCGATAGTTAATGGGCTAAAGTGATAATTTATTTAAGACCCTATACCATTTAGCCTATATTTAATAAAATAAGTGAGTTAAATTTATCACTTTTAGTACATAATTAATTGAGAAAAGAAGTAAAAATGGGAAGAAGGAGCGGACAAGGGTTTCGACATCGCAAGTTGCGAACTGCATCCAGGTGAGATTTCAAATTGGAACTCTTTAAATACGTAATGACTTGTAAATTCACGAAGAAATTAATATTTTTTACAGGGGAGGATAAAGAGTAGCATACTGATTTTAGAAGCTATTGCTGCTTTCAATTAATGTTGCTACACGTGGGTTCTTTGAATTTGGGGGACAAGTTTTAGATGGTGATTGTTTAGGTAATTATTGGAAAGATCATTAGGTAGTCATAAGGTGATAGTGGGGTGATTGGCTCATATTGAAAGTATTGCAAAGCTTTCATATAAGTTTGTATGATGTTACTGTTGTTTAATTGATATA
Organism: Solanum acaule; assembly: GCA_036250505.1. Lineage (NCBI taxonomy): Eukaryota > Viridiplantae > Streptophyta > Magnoliopsida > Solanales > Solanaceae > Solanum > Solanum acaule. Next base: position 5,877 of record JAJOOR010014120.1, on the reverse strand, counting down.
CATGTTAGTCCACATGTTGATTTTAGTGTTTGGAGATTCTTTATTATTAATATTATCACTATATTATGACAATAGTTAAGTTGTAAAAGAAACAAAAGGTGAGGAAGAGAGAGTTGGATTGGTATATGCAGTGGGTTAGAGTAACAATCTGGAAAGTTGGAATTGTTTCAGATTAATTGTCAATGTTTTTTTTTTTTTTTTTATATAGAGATGTTAGTGGAGAACTATGACACGTGATTGGCCATTAATAGCCTTATGATAGGTAATTAAATATCGGGCAGATTATATTATATGAAAGCAATTAAAGTTGTAGTGTTAACCTTAGGCTTGAATTTGAGAAATATGACAGTTGGAATATTAATTGGCATCAAGATTTGAGTGAATTTTTGGTATAGACTAGATGCATAGTAATATGAGTGTTGTTAGTTTTGAAATCTTATTGTGGTAATTTGTTTGAATAGATTTGCTTTGAGTTGGAAGTTCAACGAAAGGGGCAGGCTCAAGTTCCGGATTGAATTCTTGATTGATTGAGGCAAGTGGATTTCTAAAACCTAGTTAAGTGTATGAAATTCGTGTATTTCCTTGTGGTATGTGTTGGGATGTAATGGGACTTGGTGATGGATTGACATGTCCATGTTGATTAATTCTAATGATGAAAAAAAGGGTAATAAAAGGCAATGTGATTAATTGTTTGTGTGTGATGTGTTGAGAATGGTTTGAAAGGCTTGTTGAATCCTTGTTGATGTTGTATCATGATTGTGTTGTTGTGAATTGTGCAATGTTATGAAAATGGTCATCTACTCATTATTTGTGTTAACATGTCATTTGCATTGTTCTGAGACATGGTTGTGACAAGTGTTATGTGAATTGTGAAAGAATAAGAAACTAAAGAGGATGTACCATTTCAAGGGACGTATCGCGCGCCGCGATGGATACTATATTTTGAGGGACGTATCGTGCGCCGTGATGGTTATTATTATCGAGGGTCGTATCGCGCACCGCGATGGATGCATCGACAAATATGTCCCCCATGGGTCCCGGACTGAGAGACAACAGGTGTGTATCACTAGGTCAGATATGCATCACTATACTTGACATTGCATTCCATTGCATTGCACATATTTATCATTAGTGAACTTGATATTGTGTTTTGTTGATATTGTGAGTGCCGTTTTGTGGAACTTTGATTGATGAATATTGAGCTTGTTGTTGAAGATATTTAATTGTTAAAGTGTTGTTGTTGAGCTGTGTGCTATGTGAATTATGAACTGTTAGGTTGGGCTGGTTTTAAGAAGGTTGTAATTGATGAATATTGAGCTTGTTGTTTAGAATATGTGATTGTTAGAATGTTGTTGTTGAGATATGTGCTTGTAAATTATGAACTGTTATGTTGGGCTGGTTTATGCAGGTTGTAGTTGTGGAGTTTCGGTTAGGGTGTAAGGAGTACCCGTATTCTATCCCCTTAGCTTGTGTTTAGAGGTTTACTTGCTGAGTACCGTGTGGTTTGTTACTCACCCCTTGCTTCTACAATTTTTGTAGGTTACGAGCCTGGACTTTGTGAAACTTTCCATTCTCTTATTTTCCGAGGCTTCTTGGAGATTTGTGAGGTAGCTATTTGTCATCTCAGCGGACTTTCTTACTCATATTTATGATCTTGTTCTATTCTAGAAACAAGGTCATTTGAGACTTGTGTTTTTCTTGTGAATGAATTGTAATGCTTTAGAGGCTTGTACACGTGACAACCAAATTTTGGGCATATTTTTTAGTTGATTATAAATTTCCACATTTTATTGTAATGGTTAAGTTTTAGGCTGACTTGTCTTGGTGGGATAAGACGAGTGCCATCACATCTATTTTTGGGTTGTGACAAAATGGTATCAGAGACCTAGGTCCATAGGTCTCATGTGTATACAAGTCGAGTCTAAATAGAGTCTCGAGGATCGGTACGGAGATGTCTATACTTATCTTCGAGAGGCTATAGTGAATTTTAAGAAGAATCTTCACTTCTTGAATCTCTATCGTGTGTACTTGGTCCGATTTTGATTTTTATCGCTCCATTCCATTCTCTGTCACTTATAGTGATGATTCGTACGTGGTTCCTCATGTGAGTAGTTGATGTCGTGTATAGTTTGAATGCTAGATATGATATTAAGATGGAAGTAATAAACTTATGAAAAGGATGGGTGGTTAGATTTAGAATGTTCAACAATTTGAAGGGGTTGTGTAAGGTTAGTCACCCTAGTAAAGTGAGTAGTGCTTGTGTGGTATATATGATATTTAGAGTGGTTTAACACTTGGAAGTGGAATGAGGCTAGATAATGGATATGTAAATTTGTAAACTACAATTAGTAAAGTTATCATAACATGAATGGGTTGCTTAGAAAATTATGAGAATAATGATGCACCAATTGAGGTTAGAATTTCTACTACGATATATAGATTGTGTGTATATCAAAGAAGGAAATGATACGACTATTACAATGGTACTAATTTTTACTTGGTTAGAGTTATGGACTGTGTTACTCTTGCTATGGATCTGATTTACGAAGGAATGCATATCACTTTGGATGAGAGATTGAACGAATTTGATACTGTTTTGCAATTATTCAATGGATAGAAATGTGTGGGCTATTTGGGTACAATCTTCTCGGTATGTATGATATGTTCTAATGGTGGATTATTGATATGGTATTAATGTGGTAAGTTAAGAAGTGTATCCCGAGGGTTTTAAATGAGGACCAGTGATTTCATCTTAAGGTCCAAGGGAATGGATATATTTAACAGAATGACAAGCTTATGGGTAAAGGAAGTCTCAAAGAGTATACTTGTGTGAAGGTAATTGAGATTTTAGTAAGAAAGTGCATCTAAGATTGGGTTAGTCCTTTGATTTTTCTTGTATAACTGGATTTAAGGTGTCATATTGATGAAGAGGTTTACTTCGTGGTAATGACAAGAGCATGATGGTAATAAGAATTCGTGATGGATTGTGATTGAGATGCAACTATATAATAATGATTGTTTATTAAACAAATTTTGTACTGTAATGACGACTTGCGAGTATCTAATGTTGTGGTTTTCTACTATTTGATGAGTAACGTGGTTGCATGGAAAGTTATAAGAGGTGCTGAGACACCACTCAAATAGAATTGAAATGAACTAGAGTCATAGTGAAAAAAAAAGGGGATGTAGTGTAGCCTTTGGAAAGAGGTGAGAGCAAGAATATTTTCTCTTATTTCAAGGGCTAAAGAGGTATCTTCAAAGGGTTTGAGAATTGAGGTATAGAGACATGTGGTTCTGTCTGTTTTACTATGATTATGGTTATAGTGTTACGTGTCATTCATATCAGTTAAAAGTTGTTGGATAGGGTTTGAGAAAGAAGTCTACATACGTTTGACTCGAGTGTGATGATAAGTGCTTTATTGTTTTGAGTTTGTTAATTGGTAAAGTTGGATTTTAACGAAGGATACGGTAAGATCAATGGAGAGGCCATTAATTATAGACTAAGATACATGAATTCATAAAGATATTCAATGTATGAGCTAATGTTGATATATAATGGGATTGTGTTACACGGTTGGGATCAAAATTCAAGTTTTTCATTGTGAGTTTAGGTTATGGTAGTGTGTTTTGTCAAGGTATGGATTGGTAAGGTAAGAAGTGATCGATCTTATTGAGTATAAAATATTTGGAAGGACTTGTGCATTATTTGAGTAGTGAATTTGGTTACTTTTGATTGGTATACCTAAGGAAGAGTTTCACTTAAAGTTTGATTTAGAGTACAAGGTAAAATGTCATGAATTATTGGTCAAAGGATAAGATTTGTAAGTAATTCTACGAAAGAAACAAGATTCTGGTGTATTCAAGAGTTCAAAGTATTTGAAATTTGCGTCATGGAAAAAGTTTAAGAAAGGTAAAGGAATAAAACCTTTTGTACAGATCAATGGTTTAGGATTGAAGGTTGTAATAATTTTTGCCTTTAATTATAGATATAACTATGAGATGTGATAACTGGTTTGGAACAGACTTACAAGGGGCTTATCTGCTACATTAATGAAGAGTGAGTTTTGTTTGAGTGATAAACAATGATGTCTGGAAGATTCTATGTGGTTATATCGAGTTAGATTGTTCTAATTATGATAGGTAATTTATGGATGTTCAACGGCATGGACCTACAGTTCTACATGGTTAATGAGGATTTTCAAGGGAATTGAAACTATTTTGTTGATGGGACTACACACTGATGTGATGTGTTATATAGGCACTTGATAGTAAATAGAGGTTATGTGCTCATAGTATATAGTATTATTGGGGTGACTAAGAATTTCTCTAAGTTTTGGCATGAGGTATATGGTTTGAATGGTAGTTGAAACTTGGTATGTGAAAGATTGCGTGGAGTTGACATTGTGTGTGATTCAATAGATTTACCTTGATGAGAAAGTACTTTCAGATTTAAAATTAGTGTTATCATCCTTGGGTGTGACTCGTATCTGTCATGGATTGTTTGCATGAAAAGAGAGGGAGCCATAGTTCTGAAATTTTGAAGGCTACAATGTGCTTTCTAAGAAGATTTTGTTACTAGTGATGGCTTGAGAGTAAGGCAAATGGTTGGTGTGGTTATGATTTTTATTGATATTAAGATTGTTGGCTCCAATGGAGTAGTGTGAAAATTATGTGGGGTTTGATAAATCGAGTATGTTTAAGATTGTAATGGGGATCAGACTAGTTGATTGTGGGTGGCAAAAAAGAATTGAGATATGGAGTCAGATGAATGTAAATGTTTGATATGGCACTATCCTTCTGTTATTGGACCTTGCATCCGTACATACTAATGTGACCGCCTTCTTCATTTTGGATATTTTCTTTAGATTTTGATTCACTACCTGTCACGCCTCAGATCTGATTAAGATGGACAGGCACCCGATGTCTAACTGGCCCGGGAGAACCAACTTACAAGCTGCACTTACCATACATTTAACTATGATAACTATGAAGCTATGACAAGCTTATATGCCCTATAGTGATAAAAGACCGACATAGACAGGCCCAAAACTTATGTACAACACTTGGCCGTTGAGGCCACAATTGGTAAGAGACAAGACACAACCAAACTTTATACATTAGTCTACAAAGCCTCTACAAGATAGACAACCTTAGTTTAGGTCGGGACAAGGCCCCGCCTTACCCTTAACTACTATACGGTAACAAAATAGATGCCAAAGACTCGATTAAGCCCCGAATCAATTTGGAGCTCACCAATAGCAGCTGAGTGTCCTGTGCTCCTACTGGGGAGGTCTACTAGCTAGAGTACCTATGGCTGCATCATGAAATGCAGCGTCCCCCGAGAGGGATGTCAGTACAAAGAATGTACTGAATATGTAAGGCAATAACATATGTAAACAAAAGCTCAATTGAAATCAAGTATCAATATGTAAAGGCATAGATCAGATTAAAGACCACCCTTGTTGCTGTTGTGGGATCATGTACATTAATTCTTTTCTGTAATTTTCTTAACATTGCGATCTCTGTAAAGCATGTGATACAAATAACCAACTGATCAGTGGTAAAAGAGGATGACCCATGCTAGGCATTTTAACCCCTGAGATGCTGTCCTCAAATATATAACTTTGGGATTGACCCATGCTAGGCTTTCGTCCCTAGGCTGCCACCCTTATACACCAATTGGGATCGACCCATGCTAGGCTTTTGCCCCTGGGCTGCCACCCTTACACATATACCGCTTCATATAGTTTCTTTAATCTTTGAGATTGTTATTTTGGTAGTCATAATTATTTTTTAGCATCAGAACTGTGGATCAGTAGTAGGAAACATGTGAATATGCACTTAGGGCAGTAACAATAACACAAGATGGAAATGTAA
>JAJOOR010014119.1:0-34549 GCA_036250505.1 Solanum acaule | reverse complement strand
CAACACACTTTAAACATCATGCTAGCATTGAGGATTTCATACATAACCTTCATAGCACAACTTCATAAACATATGCATCATAATCGTCAATTCACTTCACATCTATTGCCTTCAAGGCCATGATCTCAACATGCATAGATAGACAAGAAGTAAACACCGCCACCATAAGTGGACCAAACCACACAACATCAATTCTCATACTATAAACTAGAAGTTAGGTCAACTTACCAATTCTCCAAGACATGATCATCATAGATCAATCCTCAACAATTCATAATCAATTGACATAGATGGCAATACGAATCAAAAATGTAATTAAATAACATAAACATAATCCAAGTACAATTATATAAACAAAGGGATCAACCCATAACTTTGCCCATAAGGGCATAATTCTCAACTCATCAATATACCAACAATTCAACATGAATAAGTATAGTTAATCTTAGGAAACATCAATACAATCTAATCTAAACATAATTTCACCAATAGAAATCAAATTCACAAAGACCCATATCATAGGCCAATTTTTGAGAATTTGGGGATCATGGGTTCTTCAAGAATTCCTTTGAAAATTATCTTAGAAACCTTAATTCCACATCAATTCATCAATAGAATGATTTAGAAAATTGTTTGACAAGGGACCCATGTTTAGATTGAAAATTGGGAATTTTGGTCTTTGAATCACTTTTGAAAATCTTTGATAGAACTCCTTGAATGAGAGGTTATTCAAGAATCAAGAGTAACCATACCTTAATTATTGAAGACCCATGAAATTGAAGAAGAATTCAGTTGAAAACCCATCTTCTAGCTTGAGCTTCATCAAGGTCTTCAATGGAGTTTTTGAGAGAATCTACTTTTGAGAGGGAAGGGTCAATTTGAAGAATGGGGTCTAATTCTAGGTTTTGGGGTTTTAACTAACTTAAAATACCCTAAAATAGGTAGAATAACTGTTTATAATAATTCCCCAAAGTACCCAAACTACCCTTTACTTAGTTGGACCTTTTAAACAAGTCAAACTTGAGTTTTATTTTCACAGATTTCGTCGAGAATCAAGTTTGCGACACAGAGGTGTTCCCACTAGTTTCATAAATTAAATTCTGAGACACTAGAGTCCGCGATGCGGACCAACCTTTTGGTCCTTCGTGGAGCTAGTCCGCGACGCAGACATGCTCCCTCCAAGCACAACTTCAAGCTGCCTTGGCAGCTTTCTTGGCCGGGGTTGGGGTCCTTCTCGGGGTCCTTTAGGGTGGCCCCGGGGAGTCGTATTCGAACGTTTTGACCCTAAAAACATTTATTAAGACACGAGGGTCACCTCCATTGATTTTAGACTCAAAACAACACATAAAAACATGAACAACATACTAGAACACACCAATATGTAAAAGACTAGTTTCCGAACGTCTTGGTCGTCCCTTGACGTTTGAATTCCAAACTCTTTAAAACTGACTTAAAGGGATACTCTTCATTATTTTAACAAGTTATTAATGCATAAAACCCATGTGAGGCAGTACTTTGTCCTACGTCATTTTGAGGGGTGTTATAGGATTCTTTGCTATATTAAGGTCGCTAGTATTGTCACATAAGATAGGAACACTACCGACATTCATACCAAAATGCAACAATTGTTTTTGATCCATAGCAATTGTGCACAACATGATTCAGTCGCCACGTATTCATCCTCAGCAGTGGATAGGACTATAGAGTTTTGGTTCTTCGTGGACCAGGATACCAAACATGTTACAAGGAAGTGTGCCATTCCTGTGGTGCTCTTTTTGTCGACGAAATATACAACATAATCATCTTTTGCATAACCAAAAGGATTGAAGTTGCTTACTTTGGAGTACTAGAGTCCCAAATCAGTTGCTCCATTGAGGTACCTAAAGTTCATTTAACAGATTTAAGATGAGATTCTTTGGGAATTACTTAAAACCTGGCACATAGTCCAACACTAAAAATGATATCAGGTCTACTTGCCGTAAGATACAAGAGAGACCCAATCATTCTCTTGTACAACTTTTGCTCGACAGATGAACCTATTTATCCATATCTAACTTAGTGGCAGTAGCAATAGGAGTATCAATTTGCTCTGCTTCATTCATGTTGAATCTTTTAAGAAGCTCATTCACATAGTTTTGTTGATGAATCAAGGTACCTGTGGGTGTTTGCTTAATTTATAATACAAGAAAAAAATTAAGTTCACCCATCATTCTCATTTCAAATTCTCCACTTATAAGTTTAACAAACTCTTGAGTCATAACACCATTTGTAGATCCAAAAATTATGTCATCTACATATACCTCTAGCATCTATAAATCTTTTCAATTTGTTTTTAGAAAAACTTTGTTGTCGAATTTACCTCTTGTATGTCCACGGTCTAATAAGAACTTGGATAGCCTTTCATACCATTTTCTTGGAGCTTGCTTCAACCCATATGGGGATTTGTTTAACTTATAGACATTGTCAGGAAACTAAGGATTTTCAAAGCCATGTGGTGGTTTTACATATACTTCCTCTTTCAAATATCTATTTAAAAAGGCACTCTTCACATCCATTTGATAGAGAGTAAATTCATTAAAAAAACAAAGGCAACAAGCAATTAAATAGCTTCAAGTCTTGGTACTGGAGACAAGGTCTCATCGTAGTCGATTCCTTCTTCTTGATTGTACCCTTGGACCACCATCATTGCGTTGTTTCTTGTAACTGTTCCATTCTATTCCAGCTTATTCCTATACACCCATTTTGTTCCAATCACTGTTCTCCCTTCAGGTTGTAGAACAAGATGTCATACTTTTCTTGTTACAATTTTATTTATCTCCTCTTGCATTGCTAGTATCCAATCTTCCTCATGAAGCACCTCCTTCACCCTTTTGAGTTCAAGCATATACAATGTTCTGTGCATCAGTATAACTAGTATCTTGACTTGTTTTTCTCCCTATATGTGTGCTTTCTGATTGTTCAATAGAAGGACCTGGGGACTTAACTTGTTCCTGCGTATGCTCCTCAATTTCACTATCACCATGCATGTTAGTCTCAAACAGAGAACTATTTTCATTAAAAATAACATACACACTTTCTTCAATACATTTTATTCTTTTTTTCAAAAGCCTGTTTGCTTTACTAAGTGGAGAGTATCGTAGGAAGATTCCCTCATCACTCCTTGAATCAAAGTTTACAAGGTTATCTTTTCCATTATTATAAAAAAAACATTTGAAACAAAAAGTCCTAAAGTGAGAGATATTTAGTTTTCTACCTTTGAGTAATTCATATGGAGTCTTCTCTAAAATAGGACGGGTCATGCACCTATTGTCAATGTAGCAAGTACTGATGGCCTAAGTCCACAGATTATTTTCAAGATGATTTTAAATTATCATTGTTTTAGCCATATCTTCTGAAGTGCTGTATTTCCTTTTCTGACAAACTTCTTAATGTTCTTCGCCAAGAACACCATTTGTTCATTATCAAGATCAAACTCTACTCAATCAAACACTTTCAGGGCTAGTGACTTCTCATTGAGCATTTCCTCTTTCTTCAAGTCATTCATATTCATCTCATAGGTTATGAGATTTCCTACAAGTTCATCAAGGTTCAAGATGGAGATGTCTTTAACTTTATTTATAGTAGTGGCTTTTATATCCTTCTTGGCTTTTGGAAGAATCCTCAGCACTTTGTCAACCTGTTCCTCAGTAGTGAGAACCTTTCCTTGATATGATAACTCATTAATCAACTTAGTGGGTCTAGTAATCATTTCTAATAAAGGTTCACTTTCCTTCATCTTGAAGGTTTCATATTCAGTAAGCATCGTTGTGACTCGGAATTTTGTTACTTGACTTGTTCCTTCATGAGCATTGATGAGTTCATCCATATTTGTTTGGTTGTAGTACAATTTGAGATCCTATTGTACTCATTTGTTCCAAGGCCACAAACTAGAATGGTTTTGATCTTAGCATTCTTTCTGAGAGCTGATAGATCCTCAGCAGTAAAGTCAATCCTTACCTTTGGAACTTGAACTCTTTTCACAATCTTCATAGGAATGGTTTGTCCAATAGTTATCTTATCCTAAAATTTATAATCTTCAGCTTGGATGAAATCTTCCAAGTGTGCCTTCCACCAACCAAAGGGAGACTCGTTGAACATTGAACGTTTGAGAAAATTGAAAATCACAAAAAGCATCATGTTTTTTTAATGCGTTATTTTGCGAGAAAAAAGATAGGCATAATTCATAAACATGACCCTTAACTTGTCCTCAGCGGACAACTATGACCTCCAACATTGAGTGTCAACAAGTAGACACTTAAATGTGTATAAAATTGAACAAGTAGACACATGTATCATACATGGCATAATGCACATAGGAGGCCACATAAGTCACAAAATTTCCATGTAGAGTGGCACATGGGACGAATATGTCTATTTGTTCAATTTATTCAAATTTTAGTGTCTACTTGAGAAAACCCAAAGTTAAAGGCCATAATTGATAGTTGACGCTAAGTTAAGGGTCATATTTATGTATTATGCCACAAAGAAAATTATGAAAAACAATATGTTCTTTGAGTTTTCTTATATTTAATATTTAGGTAGTATTTTATTGTTAGTTATTTTTTTATAAGAATAATCAAAAGATCGAGCCCGATGACATGGTACCATATGGTAAATTTCATCTAATTTTTATCAAAAACATATTCACAGGAAGGGGTGATATTTTACACTTCCTCCCCAAACTTTTTGATAGTATACAAAATTCATAAGGATATTTTTGGAAGATTAGACCCCCAACAAATAGATCACATTACACCCAAAACCTAGAATATAAAACAGAGGTATAATATACAATCTTGTCTTTTAACTTGGGTTCATCTTGCATTAATGCCCTCCAACTTTGGTGTGCACTAGTAGACACATAAACTTGTATAAAATTGAACGAATAGACACATTCATCTTACATGACATCGTACAAGGAATTTTTTATTCTTACGTGCGGCCTGCATGTATTATATCATGTAGGACGTATGTGTCTATTTGTTAAATTTGATACACATTTATGTACATACTCTTATACACTAAAAATTGAAAGACATACATGACAAATGAAACAAGGGTTGTCAAATGAATGGGTTGATTGAAATTGGAGATATTGAATTAGGTTGAAATAGAAATTGGGTTTGGTCATGACCTGTCCAACTTTACTTTGGGCTCAAATGGGCTAAAAACGGTTGGGTCATGACTTCCCAATTTGACCCGCTTAATATTGATAATATTAATAGATTATTATTTAACTTTAATAACCAAAATTCCAATTTCAACTGAAGAAAAAAAAGAATAAGTTACCAATGGATAGATAAATCCTAGAATTAAGATATAAAATAAATAGTAATTCATATTTTCAAGAGAACCCTATGCCCGCCTACGTGGCGCCACTACAAATTAGGATTCCATTTTAATTTATTTATTTCCAAAACTAGCCTTCCCCTTTCATGAAAAATTGTGACTTTTATGAAAAGTTGTGACTTTTATGAAAAATTGTGACTTTAATGAAGAGTTACGACTGACTTCACGTATCAGGACACTACTTCCAGTTCAAGTGCCAACGATCGCAAGTTGTAATATAACCCAACCAAGAGTTGGGATTGTTCCCACAGGGAGCGGTTAGGAGTCGAGAATCAAATAGAAAACTAAAATTTAGTTCTAATCGATCATAGCTATAAATATTAACGAATAAGAACATACTAAATCTAAAGGTGACACGAATGTCATTTATAAATGGGGGGTTTGTATTCAACTAATAAAAAAAAACAACAAAAATATAAAGATGTAAAATAGGGAGACGGGATTATTGGGATGTGATAAAAATATGGGATAAAATAAACAATCGGGTAAATGCTATTGATAGTAAATCGCTGAATATTTGTAACTAAGATAGACTTTAGCGGGCATAAATTTTCTCTTGAACAATTTACCGGAATCAAATCGGTTTCTCCCGAACACCGAGGTGTAGAAATTAAGCACAACCTTCGCCTTAGCCCATTCACTCTCTCGAGCTGAATGTGTGGGAAAAGATCTAGGATTCACTCTCCCGAGTTTAACCCACAATGACCTAATTACCACAGGCTATCAATTTAGTAGTCTTGGTTTTAAAACCTCTCTCTCGAGCAAGCCAAAAACACAAAGATGAAATCGGATTTGCAACTACAATCCCATTAAGTTCAAACACAACTACTAAATGAAATCACATTTAAACATCAAATAGACTATTAATGAGCAATACCCAACAATAAATTTAACCCATATTCACAAAATCACACCCCAAAAATTTGGGTTTTAGCTAGACATGAAAAAGAGATAGAAATTGATACCAAAAAGTGTTTTCATTAAACAGGTACGATAACATAATGTCTTTAAACATGTAAAGGATGAAGATTCTTTAAGACCCACTTCCAATTTCTTGGAGTTGAAAACCTTCAAAACCTTCAAGCTCAAGAACAATGTCTCCCATAAACTCTAAGAACTAAGAATGAAATATTCTAATCTCAATAATAATTCACTACACCTTGATACTAAGCTACATATTTAGATGGGTATTTATAGTTTTCAAAAATTTGTGTTGCGAAGGACCACTCGACGCAGTTAGTCGGGATCATCGACACACTCGGCGATCCGCCCTTTGGTCTGGTTCATCGCCGTTCTACTTTTGCCTTTAACATCTTCGCGTTTTGAATCATTGGGTGATATGGTGCTGCTTCGCGGAACTGTTCGGCGACGCGCCGACTACTCCCTTTCATCGCCAACTTGATATTTTCCTTCAGGGCTTAGCATACTGGAACATTAGACAAGATTAAGGCCATGCATTAGGCAACTTGCCTAATGCATTAGGCGATCCTCATATCTTCCTTTCTTCGTTCTTTCAGCCGCCTTCTTCCTTTTTTTTCTTCTTGATAGCGTCCACGCTTTGTCTCTCAACTTAAATACCTGAAACTTAAGGATTTACATCAATTATTGAGACAAAATATGCATTTGAGTACACTAAATTGATCAAAATAAAGCCCTAAATGAGTCCAAATTGTGGACTCATCAACCCCCCAACTTAAACTTTTGCTTGTCCTCAAGTAAAACTCAAGTTCAATAGTTCAAAGAGGATGTCTCAAACAGTGCTACACACAACTCAATCAGGAATGTACACACAAGACTCAACTTACTCATGCAAGGATCAATTGTGTACTCAAAGAGTCAAGTTGTGACTCACCAATACCAAAGAATCTCAAGCTCACTATACTTGCTTCAAATGCAAGTTCAAGCTCAACAAAGGTATTCAGAATGGCCTCACAAAAAGAATTATTCCATATTTACTCAATGGATCAATCAATTAAAGTTCCGGAATCAAGATCAACACCCAGACTCAAAAAGATAAGCACAACACATGATTTCACCCATAGGTTTACCCTTATTTTCCAATAGATTTTTGCTTCAACTCATTCAATATCAAAAAGGTCATTTCAAGGCTTGTAATGGGGCTGAGTGCAAAGGTATGGTCATTTAGGCTCAGTGTCTGTCATCCTCATGAAATGTGGTGCTCACAGCATTTCCTTCTCTTTTCCTCATCAAATTCATTCATGCTCACAAGTCATCCCATTATTCACTTTCCATGGTTTGTTGGAGAGCCCATTTCTTTTTGCATTTTCATATTTTATTCCACAACTTTTTCTTTTTCTTTTTCTTTTTCATTCTTTTCTTCTTTTTCATCTCTCTTTTTTTTGTATGGAGGGGTTCCATTTTTCTCAACAAATGGATAGAAGGGAATTTTCTTGCACTTCTGGACTTGCCTATTCTTTTCACCACAGCCCCAACTTAGGCCTTTGGCCTAAGTTAGCCTCAATCAACCACAAATCAAGAGGATTATAGGTAGTGGATTAAGAAATGTCATGTTTTCATCAAGTTTCTTCCAATGAAGGATAAGGCTCAAGGGGTGTTCAAAAGAGATTCACATATGCTCCCAAGGTAGGCTAGAAAAGAGGTATACGTCGAATTGTTTCACACTCTTCAAAGTTGCCTAAGATCATATCAAGAAATAGCCTTACTTAGTCGATCGGACCAACGGGATCAATTCTAGGTGTTATCGTGCGTGGTTCACCGTAATCTTATCACACAAGGCATGAACACCAAAGTCAAACAAGACTTCACACTTTCACTAGTGTGCAACATTCATCATAAGAGAATCTATTTGATACTTGTCTAGTCACAACGAGATGCAAAGAGTTCACATATTGTCTACGTAACTTCACTTGGTCTCATCGTAGCCGCACATTTATGTTTGTTCGATTATGAGCACTATTTGAGTCACCAATATTGATCAAAATTGAGACTTAAATTTGCTGAAGAATAGCCACATTCAAGTGCATACAAGAGTTGATGAATTTTTTTGGAAGGGTCAAAATCGTTTACAATTTAAAACAAAAGGAGCCACAAGGTCAAACGGCCACAAAAAGCAGTATAACACAAATTTAGCACAAAACCCAAATAGATAAATAAAACATCCATCACAAAAGAAAGGTGGGCCTCACCCCACAACACACAAAGTGTTTGTCCTCAAATGCAAACAAAATATAATACCCAAAAGTTAAAATAAAGTAAGACAGAGAGGGAGGTGAAGAGGGGATCTTGTCTACGCAGTCGCTCCATTTGTCTGGTCATCAGTGCCCGATGCATCTGTCTGGTTTAGGGTCTTAGTACCCATAGTCACATTAGCAGGAACAATATTAGCACTAGGAACAACCAAGGAGGTCTCAGTAAGTGATGTCTGGATCACCGACTGCGTACTCTTCCTTGCAAGATCTGGCAAGTCTCTATATATGCTCTCCTCTTGTATTTCTATCTGATCCTCATCGGTCTCAGCATCTGATTCACTTACTGCAGTCTCATCACGCTGTACATTACCAGTGGAAGCCGGAGGCATGTCTGAAGTCTCAGGAGTGTCCAATTCATCTACAGACCCTATTAATGAATTGAAGTCGGTAGATTCAGATAGTCTACGTCCTTCCTTAATTTTGCTACCTTCTCTTTCAAAGTCGTAACCTTTGAGGCCTCCCCCTGTCTGCTCTCATAATCTATGACTCTAGTAGCCAGATCATTAACAGAACCCCGAAGGGGGGGGGGGTCAATGTAGTCAAAATAGCACTCTCAATCATCCCTGGGATGGATCTTTCCAATCGAACACCCTCATGTCACCTGAATAGGCTAGATTCCTCATTTTTAGGATCATCGCCAGAGTAATCTTGACTAGCTGGGACGAGGTGGAGGTGCCCGAAACCTATGAAGAAGTAGAAGGGGCAGAAGTACCTGAAGGCTTAGATGCTGGAGTAGGCAAAGACGCCTCTGATTGTATTAAATCCATATCCAGTTCCAGAGATGTGTCCACCGAAGCTGCCCTCCTCCTGTCAGCCTCCTCTCTAGTGTACTCGGCCTCAATACGCCGGATGTTAGTGGAGGAAGAAGGGGTAACCTCAATATATCTTGCATCATCCCTAGGTACTCCAGCACGCTGGCACAACTCATTGATCAAGACCGGTAATGGCAGAGAAGTCTTCCTCTGTTTGGATCTCATGGCCATCTCCTGCCCAATAAGTAGCCCAAGTCAATTCTCCTCCAGGACATGATAGATCCAAGGTAAGATGCCTTAGCATCACGCAGAATGGATTCATTCTTGGATGGCATTATGGTGCTGCTGATGAAGCCAAACCAGAAACAAGCAGGAACTTTCAAGTCCTTTTTTTCAATAGGGACTTCAGCCTCAATCCACCTCGGGGTGCTGTCGGAAATCAACGAAGCCAACCAGCCCTTCAGGTCATATAAGCAATGGGCAACCCATCATACGGAAGTGTAGAATGCAACATTCTACCCAATACAGTGTTAATATCATTACAGTTGCACCCAACTTCCTTACCTCGTACCATGACCGAATTAACTGGTCTGAATTTGCTGTCCTTCTTTATGCTTTTTGGGACCAAGTCTCCCTAAGTTGTATAGAACTCCCAGACCCATGATGGTATTAAGGGCCTCGGGGCTGGTGAACTGCTCAAACTTGTGGTGAAGGAGGGTGTCCCACACATCGAGGTACTTTCTTTCCAGCCCCTCTGTAGATAACAGCTTCTCCTCGAGGATTGTTCGCAAACCAAATCCTTTCAAGCTATTGAGGAGCCTATGTGGAGGAATAATTGGTGGCACAGGAGCAACATGAGGTGCCTGTAGTGGCACTGATTCAGCTGGTGTGGAAGTAGGAGGGACTCTGTTGGAGGTCGTGTGAGATCTAGCCCGGAGCTCAAACTGCTGGGATTGGAGAGGCTGGTCGTCATCAGGCTCAGATAAAACAGCCTGGGATCTAGCAGTGGTTTTGTCAGATATAGGCCTCTTCCCCTTTTCTTTGTCACATGATTAAGGTTCTTGCCTTCCTCTTCTTAGAGGATTTGATCCCCCTTCGTTGATTGTTATACCCTGTACTCTTTTTCGGGGTTGCTCATCTATGTTTTTCATTGCCATGCCTGCAAAAAATATGAAGAAAAAGTTAGGAATGACTTAATCAATTTCATAGAAAAGTAGTTGTAGAATGACTCGCCGAGCTACTCAGTGAGTCACCAAATCACTTTGGTGGGCTGAATCGGGCTCGCCGAAAGGGTTGGCTCAAATATTATGGCAAGTCGGCGATGGGAAAAGCCTTTTGATGAATCACCGATCTCATTCAATGAGCAAGGGATAGTTTGCCGAGAGTTACAGTGCATAAAGGGTTCAGGGGTACAGACAAAGAACAATGAAAAGGTTTTTCGACGAGTCGCAGAGTGCCTTTAACGACCTCAGGCTTCTCGCCAAAAGTTACAGAATCTAACAACTCATAAACCAAGAATTTAAAGGTGAGATGGGAACATTAGGTGAACCGCCGAGTGGTTCGGCGAGCTCGATCCAGCTCGTTAAACGACCTAACATGCCTATTTTCAACCCAACTTCTCGAATTCAACCCCGCAACCCCTGATAACAAAATCAAACAATGCATTGCTCAAATTAGAACTAGACCCATAACGCCCATTACCCCAGAATACACAGACTTCTCCCGATTTTGCCAAATTCAGCAAAATGACGATCTTTGTCGTTAAGAACGAAGTCACCCACTCTATCATTAGGCAAATTACGTCGTTTGACACAAATACGGGCTACTCAAACTTCACCCAACTTAACTCAATGACACGCAAGTATAACCCCATGAAATTTAATTCATTTTAATGCAGAAATTTATGGGATTTTAAGAATACACTCAAAACAAGCAAGATCTTCGAATTTTAAAACAGGCAACAATCATCCTAGCACTACCAGAGAGGCCCAACACGCATCAACACGAGAGATATTGCTTGCATAAGAGCACAAATTAATAATAATAAATGCGGGGTTAAGAAAACTCACCTTTAAAGTTGATTAAAATAAGATTGAGATGCTAGGGGGCAATGTAATCCACTTCGAACACAAATCAACAACTAAAAATATGGTGGATAAACAAGAAAAATATAGACTGCTATGTTGGTGTGAGATTGAGACGAATAAAAGCGAGGGAAAGTGAAGAGTTGGAAATTTAAACCTTTAAAACATTTTAAAAAAAGCATCTAGATCGGCCTATTCGGTGACGTTAGTTGTGATCGCCGACCCACTCGGTGACACACCGAATATTCACTTTCCCTGTCGAGTTTTATAAGAGCTCCAGTTATAGTGAGGGTCCAAACGGCCAACTAAAATTCACCAATAATTTCAAGGGCTTACCGAGTTTTACAGACTCTCATTTGAATTTATCATGAGTCTAACGGTGGTCTAGATCGGGGTCACCGAACTCATTGGCAATTCGCCCACTGGGTCTTTAGCTCGCCAACCTGCACTTTTCAACACTTTACTCACTTTACCCTGCACAATCAACACACCTTTATTTTTAAAAAAAAATAAAGTCATAAAGGGTCATGGGTTGCTTCCCCAGCAGCACCTTAGTTAACATCGTGGCACGACGCAAGTCCTTACTCAGAATCCATTATTGGGGTTAGCCCTAGTATCACTAGGTAACCCCAATTGCTCATTTGGGTGGTGATGATGAACTACATGACTCATGAGTGTTTTGATCAGTTGGATATATCTCGAGTGAGAGCCAATCATCTGATTTAACATTTCAATATTATCCTTCATCTCTTCCAGCACTCTATCTTGCTCAATGATCTTTTGGAGAATGGTTTGTAGTGTATCCTAGACACGATTGTTCTCACTGTCTCTAGACTTTCTCCGCTCATGAGGGGGTATGTACCTCCCTTTTATTTTGCACTGGACTTCTATCTTTGATATTTTTGTTGTCAAATCATCCAGCTCAGTTACCAGTGCAGTTAACATGAAGTCCCTCTCGACTCCTTGGTTCGTCTTAGCCAATTTGCCACCATTTCTATCGACCATGCTCAAAGTATCTGCCTACAATGGAAACACAAAGAAAAACAAAACTAAAAATAAAGTAAGTATCACGATAACTAATAAGAAGACAAATTCTACTTAACTAGACATTCTCAACTAACACCACTCCCCGGCAGCGGCGCCATTTTGACATCATGTATCAGGACACTACTTTAAATTCATGTGACAACGATCGCGAGTAGTAATATAACCCAACCAAGGGTTGGGATCGTTCCTATAGGGAGAGGTTAGTAGTTGAGAATCAAATAGAAAAGTAAAATTTAGTTCTAATCAATTTGTCATTCCCCAAGCCTACACCCTGGGTGAGATTGGCACTCGAAGACCATCGCTGGCCTCAAGCGAACCCTTGGCCTGGCTACTGACTCAGCGAAAGAGTCCAAACATGCTTACTATGATCAAAGTGAAATTACTCAAATGATTTTAGTGAAGTAATTAAGAATGTTTAATAGTCAACATTCAACTTAGCCAAAATGGCAACTCAAGTCTCAACATATGAAATGATAATGTAAAGACACCTGACTACTAACTATCTAGGAAGCCTCTAAAACAAAGAGGGATGTCGGGACAGGACCCCTGATCATCTTAACATCTCAAAGACTAGAAAAAAAATAAAGGAGTCCTATGGAATGCAAGGAGGCTCACCAATAGACTCTGAATACCCAATCTGGATCAATGAGGTGATGGATACTGATCCTCGTTACCTTTGTCTGCATCATAAGAAGATGCAAGCCAACTGCCATCAGTATATTGAATGTACGAGTATGCGAGTTGGAATGCTAAAACAAGACATAGGCTTGAAAGGAATCTGAACCTTGGCTCTTCTCAACTTCCGAATAACTTAACTCAAGTATAAAGCAATAATGCACATGCAGTTTATAAGGCTAACAAAACAGTTGTAAACATCTTAGTTCGTTAAAGAAAATGCAATAACAAACTCAACTTGACTCATATAAGAAAATAAAATAATCTCAGTGGGAGTTTCTCTAATCGACAACCATCACTATGAGCCTAAGTGGTGATATATCGTTCTTACCATCACGCTGCCAGACTGTCCTATACTTTGCCGTCATATAAAACTACTTAACTTAGTGGATCCACTAGCATAATTTATGTGATCATCTGAAAAGCATGACCCATTAATACCCATGATGGCTACATGGTCTATGGAGACTTAAGTTAATATGAACTCACATCCCCATATCGGTACTCAATACTACTCCCAAAAATATATCTAGCTCATATGTTTTAAAACAACTTCTTTCTTTAGTTTAAGGTAATTACTCAAAACTTAGCTTAAAAGCTCTCTTGGAATCAATGTTCCCTTTTCTTGCTCAAATGTCAAAAATTTATAAAGTCTTTGGGAATACTTAGTTCCCTTATAACTTTTTGAGAAATAAACTCAACTCATTAATTTTTGCTTAACTTGAAACTTAAGTCTTAAAATAAAGTTAAAACATTCATGAAAGACTTTTTAAAAAGTGTATAAACTTTGCTTTGACTTGCTTCTTAACTTCTAGACTTGACTCTTAACTTCTCTTGTCACTAATCCTAACATTCCTTGAATTAGATTATGGATTCAAGGTTCATGATCTCATGTTTATGAATGATTTTATGATGTTTAGATGCACCTTAGAGTGTTGGAATCAATCAGAAAAAATAGGTACATTGCTAAGAAAGAAGTATGAAAAGGTGGGGAGCGAAAGGGGAGAACTGACGTCCCTGGCGCTCTGAGACGCTCGGGGCACCAGCTCTTAAAGTTCAGGGAGGTTGCTGTGGAACTCTTGCTGGCGCGGTGCGCCAGAGCCCAAAAGTCAGAGGAACTTTTGTGGCGCTCAGTGAGGCACGGTGCCCCAGCCCCCACCCCAAAAAACTCTGAACTTTCTTCTTCGTTTTTCGATTCTAAACCCTATAATTTTACTTGGTTCTTTCCCCAAACACTTTGAATATTTAATACCCTCAATATACAATAGATTCAACTCGAAATTACACCCGGATACATGAATTAAATCATCAAGAAACTTCAACAACACAATCCACAAGAATTCAACGAAACTTTCAACAATGTTCATCAAGAACTCAATTTCTAAGTTTCAAAGACTTAAATTCGCTGAATACAATCATGGTTGGTGCGTGAGTCAACTAACCCAACGCTATGTGATCTTATATACCTGGTAGGAATAAATCCTTGGCGAAAACGACAACTAAATGGATCGATCTTGATGAATCTTGCCCTTTTTTCTTCTTTCTCTTTTCTCATTTCTCCAAGCCCTAGCGTAAATTTCCAATTTTTAAAACTGTCTAAAATCTGATTTGACCCATATTAAACTGCTAAAAATGGATTAATATAATAAGGAAAGGAAAAGACTAAAATACCCCTTAAAAATCCGGATTGGACATTTCCTTATTCCAACAGCCCAACTTCCAAAGGGCATAACTTACTCATACGAACTCGGAATCGCGCAAACTCGGCGGCATTGGAAAGATCTTGGAAAGATCTTTCCAACCATATCTGGAAATACAACTAACTCATTCTAATCTAGGAGTTATGGCTATTTGAAGTTAACCAAAAACTCTCTTTAACTTACTAAAAAATATTTCCAGATTTCCTCATTCTTTCCAAAAGTACCTATTACCAGATTTTAAACTTCCTTCTAGTTCTTTCTAGTTGCAAGATGTTACAATATCTCCCCCTTGGGAATATTTTTCCTTGAATGAAATTACTCTTACTAGGCTTAGGGTGTAACATAAAAATTCAAACACCCAACAGGCAAATGCAAACAAACAACATGGTCACTCATAATTTAAAGAGCACTATGAAAAAGATTAGTACCTTGATCTGCACTTTCTTCGGATAAAAAGAGATGTGGATATCTCTTCTTCATATCCTCCTTAGCTTCCCAAGTAGCTTCCTCAACAAATTGGTTCTTCCAAAGGACTTTGACTGATGCTACCTCCTTTGTTCTCAAGTTGAGAACTTGGCGATCTTGAATCTGCACAGGAATCTCCTCTTAAGATAAGCTATCGTTGATCCCAATATTTTCTATTGGTATGATTATTGAAGGATCGCCCATGCACTTCTTTAACAACGATACGTGAAATACCGGATGAACCACTGCTAAGTCTTGCGGTAGCTCCAACTCATAAGCTATATTGCCAATCCTCTTGGCTATGCAATAAGGTCCAATATACCGGGGATTAAACTTCCCCTTCTTACCAAACCTCAGAACACCCTTCATGGGTAAAAATTTCAAATATACCCAATCATCTATTTCAAACTCTAACACCCTTCTCCTAACATCAGTGTAGGATTTTTGACGACTCTGTGCCGTTTTAAACCTTCCTTGAATCACTTTCACCTTCTTCATAGCTTGGTGAACTAAATCTGGTCCTATCAACCCTACTTCACCCACATCAAACCATCCAATAGGAGATCTATATATTCTCCCATAAAGAGCTTCATAAAGAGCCATTTGGATGCTAGAGTGATAACTGTTGTTGTAAGCAAACTCAACGAGAGGTTGGTAATCATCCCAATTCCCTTTGAAATCGATCACACAAGCCCTCAACATATCTTCTAATGTCTGAATAGTGCGCTCTCCTTGCCCATCAGTCTGAGGATGAAATGCAGTACATAAGTTCACCTTTGAACCTAAGCCTTTCTGAAAAGATTTCCAGAACCGTGCAATAAATTATGCACCTCTATCTGAAATAATGGAGACTAGGACTCCATGAAGTCTTACCACTTCTTGAATATATAACCTGGTATAATCTTCTACTGAATAGGTGGTCTTTACCAGTAGAAAATGCGCTGATTTTGTCATTCTGTCGACGATCGACCTAAATAGAATCATACTATCTGCGAGACCTTGGCAATCCCGTGATGAAATCCATATTAATCATCTCTCTCTTCCATTTTGGAAGTTCTATATTCTTCGCCAAACCCCCAGGCCTTTGATGCGCTAATTTAACTTGCTGGCAGTTTGGACACTTAGCAACAAATTTTGCAATGCCCTTCTTCATACTATTCCACCAATACACTTCTTTCAAATCACGATACATCTTGGTGGAACCTGGATGAATGGAATATCTGGAGCAATGAGCTTTCTCCTTGATCCTTTCTTGGAGACCATCCACCATTGGTACACACAACCTACCTTGATATCTCAATACACCATCTCCTCCTTGTTCAAAAGCTAATACTCTTTACCTATGAACATTTGCCTTCAATTCAAGCAAAATAGGGTCTTGGTCTTGCTTGTCTATTACTTATGACACTAATGATGACTCCCAGGCGTGCCAGTCTGTGCACATCTTTTGCTAACTCTCTCTTTCCTTCTTCAACAAGGGCGGTGCTACACAAAGACAACCTTCTTAAGGAATCAGCAACAATATTAGCCTTACATGGGTGGTAACGAATACTCATGTCGTAGTCCTTGAGTAACTCTAACCACCTTCTCTATCTGAGATTAAGCCCTTTCTCAGTGAACACATATTGAAGGCTCTTGTGATCGGTGAACACATCCACATGAACACCATAAAAATAATGGCGCCATATCTGCAAAGTGAAAACTACAGCAGCCAACTCTAGATCATGGGTTGGATAATTCTTCTCATGAACTTTCAACTGTCTGGAGGCATAAGCTATAACTTTGCCATTCTGCATTAGAACACAACCCAAACCAACTCTAGATGCATCACAATACCCCTCAAAACCTTGAGTACCTTCTGGTAAGGTCAAAACTGGGGCAGTGGTCAACCTCTTTTTCAATTACCGAAAGCTTTTCTCACAAGCTTCAGACCATTGAAATTTCACTGTCTTTTGAGTCAACTTGGTCAAAGGAGATGAAATAGATTAGATCCCCTCTACAAACCTTTTATAGTAGCCAGCTAAACCCAAGAAACTCCTAATATCAGTTGGAGATGTGGGTCTCGGTCAATTCTGCACTGCCTCAATTTTTTGAGTATCAACTTTAATTCCCTCTCCAGACACAATAAGGCCTAAAAATGCAACAGGCTCAAGCCAAAACTAACACTTAGAGAACTTGTCATACAACTCCTTATCTTTCAAAGTCTGAAAAACTATTCTGAGATGGCTAGCATGATCCTCTTCATTCCTTGAATAGATTAGTATGTCATCAATGAAAATGATAACAAACATATCTAAATAAGGTTTGAATACTCAATTCATAAGGTCCATAAATGTTGTTGGTGCATTAGTTAAACCAAATGACATGACTAAAAACTCATAATGATCGTAACGGGTCCTAAATGTTATCTTTGGAATGTCACATCCCCTTACTTTCAATTGATGGTAACTTGATCTGAGGTCAATTTTTGAGAAACAGGAAGCACCCTGAAGCTGATCGAAAAGATCATCAATCCTAGGAAGAGGATACTTATTCTTAGCATTGTTCAACTAGCGGTAGTCTATACACATCCTAAGGGAACCATCTTTCTTTCTTACAAACAAGATTGGAGCGCCCTAAGGTGAGACACTTGGTCCAATGAAACCCTTATCTAGGAGATCTTTCAACTGCTTTCAACTCTGTTAGTGCCATTCTATATGGTGGAATAGAAATAGGACGAGTATCTGGAATGATATCTATGCCGAAGTCTATTTCTCTCTCAGGAGGGCATCCAGGTAGATCATCAGGAAAGACTTCTGCAAACTCTCTTACTATAGGAACTGACTGAATGGGAGATATCTCAACACTAGTGTCATTAACTCAGACTAAGTGATAGATATAACCTTTTGAAACCAACTTTCTCGCCTTAAGGTACGAAATGAAATAACCCTTCGGCACTGCTGAACTACTAATTCACTCTATGACTGGCTCATTAGGAATCTGAAACATGACAACTCGAGTTCTACAATCTATTGATGCATAACAGGCATGGAGCCAACCCATACCTAAAATGACATCGAAATCGACCGTGTCTAACTCAACTAAATCAACCATGGTGCTCTTGTGATTAATGGAAATGGGACAATCAGGATAGACTCTTTCTGCTTGAATAGACTCCCCAGCATGTGTAGAAACACAAAAGGGTTCACAAAGTTTTTAAGGAAGAACATCAAACTTATTTGCAACATAAGGGGTTACAAAAGATAAACTTAGTCCCGGATCTAGCAAAGCATAAACATCAAAATCAAAGACTTTAATCATACCAGTGACAAAATCTGGAGAGTTTTCTTGGTCTTGACGACTGGGGATTAAATAAAGACTATTTGTTCCTCTGCCAGTACCTGAAGTATCTCCTCTAGGTGTAGCCCTGTCTGGTGGAGCAACTGATAAAGATTGGGCTCTATTACCCTGATTTCCATACCTTGCATCTTCTTAGGACACTCCTTCATGAAGTGACCCTCTTGCCCATACTTGAAACAACCTGTCTGGCCATCACGACAATTACCTAGGTGGATACTACCACACTTAGTACATGCAAGAGCCCAGTTACCTCCTTGTGCCACACTACCTTGATAGTGTGCAGGTCTAGCTCTGAAGTTCTGCGGGTTCTGGCCATTATACTCACCTTTGTTTTGAGGTTCAGGTGCACTAGTAGATGATGGAGCATGTCCCTTTTGCTTTTGCTGAAAGGACGAACGGTTCACATTACCTTTCTGTTGCGCAGACTCATTCCCTGTCTTCGCTTTCTTACTTCTGAACTCTTCCCTGTCCTTCAGCTTCTCTTCCTCAACCTGGTGCACATAAACCATCAACCTTGATATGTCCATGTCACCTATCAGCATCGCTGCCCTGTCCTCTTTGCTTGAAAGACGGGCCAACCCAACAACACACAAACTCATTCTACTCCTTATGTCCTTAACCGTTTCCGCAGCATAACTAGATAGTTGGGTGAATTTCAACCCATAGTCATGCAAACTTAGAGAATCCTACTTAAGTGTAAGAAATTCCTGTACCTTAGCCTCTTTCAATTCTCGGGGAAAGAAACGTCCCAAGAAAGTTTCCTCAAATCAGGACCAGCTCGCAGGTGGTGTATCCTCAGCTCTACCCTCTTTCCACTAATCAAACCAAGTCCTAGCAACATTCTTCAGTTGATATGTAGCTAGCTCAACTCTCTCAGTATCAATAACATGCATCACATCGAATACCTTTTTCAGTTCCTCAATGAAGTTCTCTGGATCCTCAGTAGTGCTTAAACCAGTGAATTATGGAGGATTCATCCTCAAGAACTCACTAATTCTTAAAATGTCAGCCTCTTCTTGTCGAACTCCTCTCTGCTGCCCGACCTGGTTAGTCACAGCTTTGCTCAACATCCAGATAACCTCACGGAACTTAGCATTGGTGACTTCTCCTTGAGGTTTCACTTCAGGTGCATTTAGTAACTCTTGTTCCTCAACATTGCGTCTCGCAGGACGACCTCTGACAGCTCTTCGCGGAGGCATGATTATCTAAAAATACGCGCAAGCACGAATTACAAGAAACTTTTTAGAGATCAAACTCTAACACATGAAAAGAGTGTGTAAGAAGTGAGAAAATTTCCTAAGTGATGCAGCCTCCTTATTATAGATGTAGCAAGCTTCACACCGATAACTAGGACTCTACAGAAACGGCTTCATAGACTCCCTAGGACTCTTGAACTCTTGGCTCTAATACAAAGTTTGTCAATCCCCGAGCCTACACCCTGGGCATGACTGGCACTCGAAGACCATTGTTGGCCACAAATGAAACCTTGGTCTGGCTACTGAGCGAAAGACTTCAAACATGCTTACTACGATCAAAGTGAATTTACTCAAATGATTTTAGTGAAATAATTCAAAATGTTTAATAGTCAACATTCAACTTGGCCAAAATGGCAATTCAAGTCTCAACACATGAAATGATAATGTAAAGACATCTAACTACTAACTGTCTATGAAGCCTCTAAAACAAAGAGGGACGTCGGGACAGGACCCCTGATCATACTAACATCTGAAAGACTAGAAAGCAAATAAAGGGTTCCTCCGGATTGTAAGGAGGCTAACCAATAGACTCTGAATGCTCAAGCTGGGTCAACGAGGCACTAGATACAGATCCTCGTTACCTGTGTCTGCATCATAAGAAGATGTAGGCCAACTGCCATCAGTACATTGAATGTACGAGTATGCAAGTGGGAATGCTAAAACAAGATATACGCTTGAAAGGAATCTGAAGAAACACTTACGTTGGCTTTTCTCAACTTCTGAATACCTTAACTCAAGTAAAAAGCAATAAAGAACATGCAGTATATAAGGCTTACAAAACAGTTGAAAAAACCTTAATTCGTTAAAGAAAATGCAATAACAAACTCAACTTGACTCATATAAGAAAATAATATAATCTAAGTGGGAGTTTCTCTAACCGACAACCATCATTATGAGCCTAAGTGGTGATAGAGCGTTCTTACCATCACGCTGCCAGACTGTCCTATACTTTGCCGTCATATAGAACTACTTAACTTAGTGGATCCACTAGCTTAACTTATGTGATCATCTAAAGAGCATGACCCATTAATACCCATGATGGTTATATGGTTTATGGAGATTTGAGTTAATATGAACTCGCATCCCCATATCGGCCCTCAATACTACTCCCAAAAATATACTTAGCTCATATGTTTTAAAACAACTTCTTTCTTTGGTTTGAGTTAATTACTCAAAACTTAGCTTAAAAGCTCTCTTGGAATCGATGTTCCCTTTTCTTGCTCAAATGTGAAGACATTTATAAAGACTTTGGGAATACTTAGTTCCCTTATAATTTTTTGAGAAATGAACTCAACTCTTTAGTCTTTTCTTAACTTGAAATTTAAGTCTTAAAACAAAGTTAAAACATTCGTTACAGACTTTTGAAAAACTTTATAAATTTGCTTTGACTTGCTTCTTAACTTCGAGACTTGACTTTGATCCTAACTTTCCTTGAATTGGATTATGGATTCAAGGTTCATGATCTCATGTTTATGGATGATTTCATGATGTTTATATGCACGTTAGAGTGGTGGAATCAACTAGAATACATAGGTACATTGCTAAAATAGAAGTACAAAAAGGTGGGGAACGAATGGGGAGAACTGGCGTCCCTGGCGCTCTAAGAGGCGCGGGGTGCCAGCCCTCAAAGTTCAGAGAGATTGCTGTGGCGCTCTGGCTGGCGCAGCGCACCAGAGCTCAAAGTTCAGAGGAACTTTTGCGGTGCCCCAGCACCTCCCCAGAAAACTCCAAACTTTCTTCATCGTTTATCGACTCTAAACCATCTAATTTCGCTTGGTTCTTTCCCCAAACAATTTGAATCATTATTACACTCAATATACAATAGATTCAACTCGAAATTACACCCGGAAACATGATTTAAATCATCAAGAAACTTCAACAACACAATCTACAAGAATTCAACGAAACTTTCAACAATGTTCATCAAGAACTCAATTTCTAAGTTTCAAACACTTAAATTCGTTGAATACAATCATGGTTGGTGTGTGAGTCAACTAACCCAACGCTATGTGATCTTATATACCTGGTAGGAATAAATCCTTGGCGAAAACTACAACTAAATGGATCGATCCTGATGAATCTTGCCCTTTTTTCTTCTTTCTCTTTTCTCATTTCTCCAAGCCCTAGCGTAAATTTCCAATTTTTAAAACTGTCTAAAATCTGATTTTACCCATATTAAACTGCTAAAAACGGATTAAAATAATAAGGAAAGGAAAAGACTAAAATACCCCTTAAAAATCTGGATTGGACATTTCCTTATTCCAACAACCCAACTTCCAAAGGGCATAACTTACTCATACGAACTCGGAATCGCGCAAACTCGGCGGCGTTGGAAAGATCATTCCAAGATCTTTCCAACCATATCTGGAAATACAACTAACTCATCCTGATCTAGGAGTTATGACTGTTTGAAGTTAACCAAAAACTCACTTTAACTTACTAAAAATATTTTCCAAATTTCCTCATTCTTTCCAAAAGTAACTATTACTAGATTTTAAACTTCCTTCTTGTTGCGAGATGTTACAATATCTCCCCCTTGGGAACATTTGTCCTTGAATGAGATTACTCTTACTAGGCTTAGGGTGTAACATAAAAATTCAAACACCCAACAGGCAAATGCAAACATACAACATGCTCACTCATAATTTAAAGAGCACTAAGAAGAAGATTAGTACCTTGATCTGCACTTTCTTCGGATACAAAGAGATGTGGATAACTCTTCTTCATATCCTCCTCAACTTCCCAAGTAGCTTCCTCAATAAATTGGTTCTTCCAAAGGACTTTGACTGATGCTACCTCCTTTGTTCTCAAGTTGAGAACTTGGCGATCTTGAATCTGCACAGGAATCTCCTCATAAGATAAGCTATCGTTGATCCCAATATTTTCTGTTGGTATGATTATTGAAGGATCGCCCATGCACTTCTTCAACAACGATACGTGAAATACCGAATGAACCACTGCTAACTTTTGCGGTAGCTCCAACTCATAAGCTATATTGTCAATCCTCTTGGCTATGCAATAAGGTCCAATATACCGGGGACTAAGCTTCCCCTTCTTACCAAACCTCAGAACACCTTTCATGGGTAAAAATTTCAAATATACCCAATCATCTATTTCAAACTCTAACACCATTCTCCTAACATCAGTGTAGGATTTTTGACGACTCTGTGCCGTTTTAAACCTTCCTTGAATCACTTTCACCTTCTCCATAGCTTGGTGAACTAAATCTGGTCCTATCAACCCTACTTCACCCACTTCAAACTATCCAATAGGAGATCTTTATATTCTCCCATAAAGAGCTTCATAAAGAGTCATTTGGATGCTAGAGTGATAACTGTTGTTGTAAGCAAACTCAATGAGAAGTAGGTGATCATCCCAATTCCCTTTGAAATCAATCACACAAGCCCTCAACATATCTTCTAATGTCTAAATAGTGCGCTCTCCTTGCCCATCAGTCTGAGGATGAAATGCAGTACATAAGTTCACCTTTGAACCCAAGCCTTTCTGAAAAGATTTCCAGAATCGTGCAGTAAATTGTGCACCTCTATCTGAAATAATGGAGACTAGGACTCCATGAAGTCTTACCACTTCTTGAATATATAACCTGGTATAATATTCTACTGAATAGGTGGTCTTTAGCAGCGGAAAATGCGCTGATTTTGTCATTCTGTCGACGATCGACCTAAATAGAATCATATTATCTGCGAGACCTTGGCAATCCTGTGATGAAATCCATATTAATCATCTCTCTCTTCCATTTCAGAAGTTCTATATTCTTCGCCAAACCCCCGGGCCTTTGATGCGCTAATTTAACTTGCTGGCAGTTTGGACACTTAGCAACAAATTTTGCAATGCCCTTCTTCATACTATTCCACCAATACACTTCTTTCAAATCACGATACATCTTGGTGGAACCTGGATGAATGGAATATCTGGAGCAATGAGCTTTCTCCTTGATCCTTTCTTGGAGACCATCCACCATTGGTACACACAACCTACCTTGATATCTCAATACACCATCTCCTCCTTGTTCAAAAGCTAATACTCTTTGGTTATGAACAATTGCCTTCAATTCAAGCAAAATAGGGTCTTGGTCTTGCTTGTCGTTTACTTCTGGCATTAATGATGACTCAGCTCCATTCATCACCACTATTCCTCCTTCTGTGGAATCCATAAGTCTGACTCCCAAGCGTACCAGTCTATGCACATTTTTTGCTAACTCTCTCTTTCCTTCTTCAACAAGGGCGGTGCTACCCATAGAAAACCTTCTTAAGGAATCAGCAACAAATTAACCTTACATGGGTGGTAAAGAATATTCATGTCGTAGTCCTTGAGTAACTCTAACCACCTTCTCTGTCTGAGATTAAGCTCTTTCTCAGTGAACTCATATTAAAGTCTCTGGTGATTGTTGAACACATCCATATGAACACCATACAAATAATGGCGTCATATCTTCAAAGTGAAAACTACAGCAGCCAACTCTAGATCATGGGTTGGATAATTCTTCTCATGACCTTTCAACTGTCTGGAGGCATAAGCTATAACTTTGTCATTCTGCATTAAGACACAACCCAAACCAACTATATATGCGTCACAATACCCCATAAAACCTTGAGTACCTTATGGTAAGGTCAAAATTGGGGCAGTGGTCAACCTCTTTTTCAATTCCTGAAAGCTTTTCTCACAAGCTTCAGACCATTGAAATTTCATTGTCTTCTGAGTCAACTTGGTCAAAGGAGATGAAATATATGAGAACCCCTCTACAAACCTTATATAATAGCCAACTAAACCCAAGAAACTCCTAATATCAGTTGGAGATGTGGGTCTAGGCCAATTCTGCACTACCTCAATTTTTTTAGTATCAACTTTAATTCCCTCTCCAGACACAATATGGCCTAAGAATGCCACAAACTCAAGCCAAAACTCACACTTAGAGAACTTTGGATACAACTCCATATCTTTCAAAGTCTGAAGAACTATTCTGAGATAGCTAGCATGATCCTCTTCATTCCTTGAATAGATTAGTATGTCATCAATGAAAAAGATAACAAACATATCTAAATAGGGTTTGAATACTGTATTCATAGGGTCCATGAACGCTGCTGGTGCAATAGTTAAACCGAACGACATGACCAGAAACTCATAATGACCGTAACAGGTACTAAATGTTGTGTTTGGAATGTCACACTCCCTTACTTTCAACTGATGTTAACCTGATCTGAGGTCAATTTTTTAGAAACAGGAAGCATCCTGAAGCTGATTGAAAAGATAATCAATCCTCGAAAGAAGATACTTATTCTTGATGGTAACCTTGTTCAATTGGCGGTAGTCTATACACATCCTAAGGGAACCGTCTTGATTTCTCACAAACAAGATCGGAGCGCCCCAAGGTGATACACTTGGTCGAATGAAACCCTTATCTAGGAGATCTTTCAACTGCTCTTTCAACTCTTTCAACTCTGTTGGTGTCATTCTAAATGGCGGAATAGAAATAGGATGAGTATCTGGAATGATGTCTATGCCGAAATCTATTTCTCTCTCAGGAGGAACTCAGGGTAGATCATCAGGAAAGGCTTCTAGAAACTCTCTTAATATATGAACTGACTGAATGGGACATATCTCAACACTAGAGTCATTAACTCAGACTAAGTGATAGATACAACCCCTTGAAACTAACTTTCTCGCCTTAAGGTATGAAATGAAATGACTCTTAGGCACTGCTGAACTACTACTCCACTATATGACTGGCTTATTAGGAATCTGAAACTTGACAACTTGAGTTCTACAATTTATTGATGCATAACAGGGATGGAGTGAGTCCATACCTAGAATGACATTGAAATCCACCATGTCTAACTCAACTAAATTATCCACGGTGTTCTTGTGATTGGTGGAAATGGGATAATCTCGATAGACCCTTTCTGCTATAATAAACTCCCCAACAGGTTTAGAAACACAGAAGGGTTCACAAAGTTTCTGAGGAAGAACATAAAACTTATTTGCATTATAAGGGGTAGCAAAAGATAAACTTACCCGCGGGTCTAGCAAAGCATAAACAAAAAAGTAAAGACTTTAATCATACCAGTGACAACATCTGGAGAGTTCTCTTGCTCTTGATGATTGGTGATTGGATAAAGATGATTTGTGTCTTCGCCAGTACCTGAAGTAGCTCCTCTAGGTGAAGCCCTTCCTGGTGGAGCAACTAATGAAGATTGGGCTCTATTTCCCTTATTTCCACTACCTTTCCTGTTCTTAGGACACTCCTTCATGAAGTGACCCTCTTGACCACACTTGAAACAACCTATCTAGCCATCACGACACTTACCTGAATGGATCCTACCACACATAGTACATGCAGGAGCCCAGTTACCTCCTTGTGCCACACTACCTTGAGACTGTGCAGGTCTAGATCTGAAGTTCTGCGAGTTCTGGCCATTATACTCACCTTTGTTTCGAAGTGCAGGTGAACTAGCAGATGATGGAGTAGGTACCTTTTGCTTTTGCTGAAAGGAGGAACGGTTCACATTACATTTCTACTGCCCAGACTCATTCCCTATCTTCGCTTTCTTACTTCTGAACTCTTCCCTGTCGCTCAGCTTCTCTTCCTCAACCTGCTACACATAAATAATCAACCTTGATATGTCCATGTCACGTATCAGCATCATTGCCCTGCCCTCGTTGCTTGATAGACGAGCCAACCGAGCAACAAATAAACTTATTCTACTCCTCTTGTCCTTAACCATTTCCAGAGCATAACCAAATAATTGGGTGAACTTCAACCCATACTCATGCACACTTAGAGAATCCTTCTTAACTGTATGAAATTCCCGTACCTTAGCCTTTTTCAATTCTCGGGGAAAGAAACGTCCCAAAAAATCTTCCTCAAAACATGCCCAACTCGCAGGTGGTTCATCCTCAGCTCTACCCTCTTTCCACTAATCAAACCAAGTCCTAGCAACATTCTTTAGTTGATATGCAGCTAGCTCAACTCTCTCAGTGACAACAACATGCATCAAATCGAATACCTTTTTCAGTTCCTCAATGAAGTTCTCTGGATCCTCAGTAGTGCTTCAACTAGTGAAACTTGGAGGATTTATCCTCAAGAACCCACGAAACCTTGAAGTGTCAGCCTCTTCTTGGCGAGCTCCTCTTTGCTACCCAACCTGGTTAATCACAACTTCGCTCAATATCCTGATAGCCTCACGAAACTCATCATTGGTGACTTCTCCTTAAGGTTGCATTTCAGATGCATTGGGTAACTCTTGTTCCTCAACATTGCGCCTCGCAGGATGACCTCTGACAGCTCTTCGCTGAGGCATGATTATCTGAAAACACGCGCAAGCATGAATTAGAAGAAATGTTTTAGAGATCAAACTCTAACGCACAAAAAAAGTGTGAAAGAAGTGAGAAAATTTCCTAAGTGTTGCAACCACCTAATTATAGATGTGGTGCACTTCACACCGATAACTAGGACTCTACAGACATGTGTTCATATACTCCCTAGGAATCTTGAAATCTGGGATCTGATACCAAGTTTGTCACACCCCGAGCCAACACCTTGGGCAGCACTGCCGCAAAGACCATTGTTGGCCTCAAGCGAACCGTTGGCCTAGCTACTGACTCAGCGGAAGACTCTAAACATGCTTACTATGATCAAAGTGAACCTACAAAAATGATTTTAGTGAAATAATTAAGAATGTTTAATAGTTAACATTCAACTTGGCCAAAATGGCAACTCAAGTCTCAACATATGAAATGATGATGTAAAGACATCTGGCTATTAACTGTCTGTGAAGCCTCTAAAACAAAGAGGGGTGTCGGGATACGACCCCCGATCATCATAGCATCTGGAAGACTAGAAAGCAAATAAAGGAGTCCTCTAGAATGCAAGGAGTTTCACTAACAGACTCTAAATGCTCAAGCTAGATCAACGAGGCACTAGTTACTGATCCTCGTTACTTGTGTCTGCATCATAAGAAGATGCAGGCCAACTGCCATCAATACATTGAATGTACGAGGATGCGAGTTGGAATGCTAAAACAAGATATAGGCTTGAAAGGAATCTGAAGAAACACTTACCTTGGCATTTCTCAACTTCTGAATAACTTAACTCAACTATAAAGCAATAAAGCACAAGCAATATATAAGGCTTACAAAACAGTTGAAAACATCTTAGTTCGTTAAAGAAAATGCAATAACAAGCGCAACTTGACTCATATAAGAAAATAATATAATCTAAGTGGGAGTTTCTCTAACCGACAACCACCACTATGAGCCTAAGTGGTGATACAATGTTCTTACCATCACGCTGCCAGACTGTCCTATACTTTTCCATCATATAGAACTACTTAACTTAGTGGATCTACTAGCTTAACTTATGTGATCATCTAAAAAGCATAACCCATTAATACCCATGACGGCTACATGGTTTATGGAGACTTGTGTTAATATGAACTCGCATCCCCATATCGGTGCTCAATACTACTCCCAAAAATATACTTAGCTCATATGTTTTAAAACAACTTCTTTCTTTGGTTTGAGTTAATTACTCAAAACTTAGCTTAAAAGCTCTCTTGGAATCGATATTCCCTTTTCTTGCTCAAATGTGAAAACATTTATAAACTCTTTGGGAATACTTAGTTCCCTTATAGCTTTTTGATAAATAAACCCAACTCTTTACTCTTTTCTTAATTTGAAACTTAAGTCGTAAAACAAAGTTAAAACATTCGTTAAAGACTTTTGAAAAACATTATAGACTTTGCTTTGACTTGCTTCTTAACTTCTAGACTTGACTCTTAACTTCTCTTGACTTTGATCCTAACTTTCCTTGAATTTGATTATGGATTCAAGGTTCATGATCTCATGCTTATGGATGATTTCATGATGTTTAGATGCACCTTAGAGTGTTGGAATCAACTAGAAAACATAGGTACATTGCTAAGAAACAAGTATGAAAAGCTGGGGAACGAATGGGGAGAACTGTCGTCCCTGGCACTTTGAGAGGCGCGGGGCGCCAACCCTCAAAGTTCAGAGAGCTTGCTGTAGCACTCTGGCTGGTGCGGCGCGCCAGAGCCCAAAGTTCAGAGGAACTTTTGTGGCGCTCTGGGAGGCGCAGCGCCCCTGCCCCCTCCCTTGAAAACTCTAAACTTTCTTCTTCGTTTTTTCGACTCTAAACCCTCTAATTTCACTTGGTTGTTTCCACAAACACTTCGAATCATTAATAACCTCAATATAAAATAGTTTGAACTAGAAATTACACCCGGAAACATGGATCAAATCATCAAGAAACTTCAACAACACAATCCACAAGAATTCAACTAAACTTTTAACAATGTTCATCAAGAGCTCAATTTCTAACTTTCAAAGACTTAAATTCGCTGAATATAATTATGGTTGGCGCATGGGTGAACTAACACAACGCTATGTGATCTCACATACCTAGTAAGAATAAATCCTTGGCGAAAACCACAACTAAATGGATCGATTTTGATGAATCTTGCCCTTTCTTCTTCTTTCTCCTATTTTTTCCTTTCTCCAAGCCCTAGCGTAAATTTCTAATTTCTAAAACCGACTAAAATGATTTTACCCATATTAAACTCCTAAAACCGGATTAAAATAATAGTACAACGAAAAGACTAAAATACCCTTTAAAAATCCGGATTGGACATTTCCTTATTCCAACTGCCCAACTTCCAAAGGGCATAACTTACTCATACGAAATCGGAATCGCGCAAACTCAACGGCGTTGGAAAGATCATTCCAAGAGCTTTCTAACCATATCTAGAACTACAACTAACTCATCCTGAGCTAGGGTTTATGGCCGTTTGAATTTGACCAAAAACTCACTTTAACTTACTAAAAAATTTCCAGATTTCCTCACTCTTTCCAAAAGTAACTATTTCCAGATTTTAATCCTTCTAGTTCTTTCTAGTTGCGACATGTTACAAAATCATAGCTATAAATATTAACGAATAAAAACATACTAAATCTAAAGGTGACACGAATGTCAATTATCAATGGAGGGTTTGTATTCAACTAATAAACAAAAACAGCAAAAATATAAAGATGCGAAATAGTGAGACGGGATTCTTGGGATGTGATAGGAATATAGGTAAATTAAACAATCGGGTAAATGTTATTGATAGTAAAATGCTCAACATTTGTAACTAAGCTAGACTTTAGTGCGGGTAAATTTTCTCTCAAAAAATTTACCCTGAATCAAATCAGTTTCTCTCGAATACCGAGTTGCAGCAATTAAGCACAACCTTCACCTTAGCCTATTCACTCTCTCGAGTTGAATGTGTGGGAGAAGGTCTAGGATTCACTCTCTCGAGCTGAACCCACGACAACCCAATAACCACAGGCTATCGATTTAGTAGTCTTGGTTTTAAAACCTCTCTCTCGAGCATGCCTAAAACACGAAGATGAAATCGTATTTTCAACTACAATCCCATTAAGTTCAAACACAACTACTAAACGAAGTCACACTTAAATAGAAAATAGACTATCAATGAGCAATACCCAACAATAAATTTAACCCGTATTCACAAAATCACACCCCAAGAATTGGGGTTTTAGCTAGACATGAAAAAGAGATAGAAATCGATACAAAAAAAGTGTTTCCATCAAATGGGTATAATAAATAATGTCTTTAAACACATCAAGGATGAAGATTATTCAAGACCCACTTCCAATTTCTTGGAGTTGAAAACCTTCAAAACCTTCAAGCTCAAGAACAATGACTCCCAAAAATTCTATGAACTAAGACTTAAATATTCTAAGTCTCAGTAATAATTCACTACAGCTTGATACCAAGCTACAAATTTAACTGGGTATTTATAGTTTTTGAAACTTTGTGTAGCAAAGGACCACTCGGCGCAGTCAGTCGGGATTGCCAACATACTTGGTGATCCGCCCTTCGGTCTGGTTCATCGCCGTTCTACTTTTGCCTTCAACATCTTCGCACTTTGAATCATTGGGCGATATGGTGCTGCTTCGCGGAACTGTTCGGCGATGCGCCAACTGCTCCCTTTCATCGCCAACTTGATATTTTTCTTTAGGGCTCAGCACACTGGAACATTAGGCGAGATTAAGGCCATTCGATGACTCACCTAATGCATTAGGCGATCCTCAGGCCTTTCTTTCTTCGTTCTTTCAGCCGCCTTGTTCTTTTTTTTTTCTTGATAGCGTCCATGCTTTGTCTCTCAACTCAAATACCTGAAACTTAATGATTTACATCAATTATTGAGACAAAATATGCATTTAAGGCAGTTTAAAGATCTTATTTATAAGTTATAGACTCATTGCTATACAAGTCTTTAACTACACTAAAGATCAAGTTTGTTAATTAGTAAAACATACATGCAAACTTGATGTAAGCCATGTTTGAAAATAATTTTAAAGAAGTTGTTTAAATCATATAGATTTGAAGTTGATGGTTTTTTTGGACATGTAGTTCGAATTTCTTAAGTTATATTTTTTTCTTAAGAAATATGAAAACCCCATAATTGTGAAAACTATCAAATTTATTTCAATTCATATACATTCTTACTAAATGAGGAATAGATTAGAATATCTTAAGGTGTTGCATTGATATATTGCATACCTGATGACACCTTTTCTCGATTCAATTTTTCATAGTAAATTGCATTATTTTAATAGGGAAGATCAATGTTTTCTTTCTCATTGTCCCCTATTCTAGCTCTCTTTGATTTCCAAACTGAAGGTTCAATATCATCTTTAGAGCTTTTAAATTCCTCATAAAAATCTAACTCTCACCAATAATGTTTCTACAACATTTCTATGTGTATGGTTTCATACATAACGATGTTTTTTAAATGATAAAAAATAGAAAAATATTGCACTACTTCAATTGGTGTTGCATCACAAATTGTGACCAATTTTGTTCACATATGAAGTAACTCCTAGACTTTTCTCTCAGTATCTTTGCTTCCCACGGCATTAAACTTCATCCATTTTCAGTAAGTAAGCACTGTACAACATTATCATGTTTTCATTGATGAACCAAGATGATACTTGCAGAAAAAACAAATTTTGCAAATGAAGCTCTTGAGTTGGAATAGAAATCCATATTACGGCCTATTTTGACATGTAAGTCTTTTTTTTATAAAAATGAATAATTTTCTCGAAGGTGTTTTTTTTCAAAATTATGGGTAGGAGAATGTGAAATGGGATATGATTATAAAGTAGTGAATTGAATCATCACTAAAAAGGTGAAAGTTTAGGTAACTAACTAATTGAGTTACTAAGATTCCCTCAAAATATATATAGCTATACATCAGTTTTCAAGTAAAGTTTCAATCAAACCTATGTCCTAATGCTTTAGACTTCAAGAATCGAAAAAAAAATAAACAAAGAGAGATTGAAAAACTTACCAGTTTATTCATAAAAGTTTCTCTAGATTGTGAAAGCATGCAAAACACCAAAGGCTTATTGGGATTCATTAGCATTTTTAGTTTTTTTTTTTTTGGTTTTGCAAGAGGAAATAATAGGAATCAAAAAAGATGCTTGTGAGTTGCTCTATGGTTTCAACAAGAACTTATATTTATTTTACTTGTGTTTCCACACTAAAGTTTCACACTTAGGCGTACATATACGTAGACACTAAACATTTCTTGGGGAAGATCTGAAATAGTCTAAGTAGAAAATATTTTTTGAATTCTAAGATAACTTTGAAATTAATATAAAATGCATAAACATTAATTTTGACAAGAAAAGGTGGCACGTTTTAAATTTCACGTTACACACGCATGTTCTGTGAGACTTATTTAATTTTACTACTTAGTGGAGGCATGTTGTAAATTTAACGTGATCTGCTCGTTGTGCAGGTCATCACATTGAATTTTTTTTCTATATCAATAATAAAAGACAACAATCTTTTCACTATCATTAATGTTTTTCCCTTCAGGGATTAGTCTTCTCCAATAGGATATCTCAAACTGGAAATTTATTTATTATCTTTCTTTATTAGGAATCACTTCTACCGAATGGACCCTGTGTAGCATAAATCCAAATAAGTTGTATTTGTATTTGTACTAGCTAGTGGAGATCCACATTGTTCATATTATGTCACGCTTACGAAAGATATGTTTACGAGGTGGGTCAGCGACCACTTGTACATACCATTCCATGCTTTTTGGATTGTACGTACGCAATGAACGACCCTAAAAAAATGAACTAGGATGAACTAGAGCTTCTCATGTGTTTTAGAAGTTAGTAACTTGTTTAAATATTGAGTTTTGACTTTTAAGGTCTAGTTTAAAGAGTTTAGTGAGTCAATGTCAAGGCACGTGTTAGACTCCATGCTTTGAGACCTACTCTAGGTTGGTTGAGGGTGCTAGACAAGGAGCCAAGCCAAAAGGGGAAATCCTTACACAAAAAGCCAAGGGTTTCCCAAGTTGGCTGCCCACTGCCGCAAAGATCACAGGCGGCACCACGACCAGTGGTTCTCTAGACGGCCCGTATACTTGGGCGTGAAGATCACTTGGTCTCAAGGGAGGCAAGGAAACTTTTCCTAGGTGCTGCCTCATCTTCACGAGCTCCACCACGACTCGTGGTGTGCACCACGGATCATGGGAGAATCCGTGAAGATGCCTTGGGCCCTTGAGGGCTTGACACGATGGAGAGGTCCACATGTCAAGGGACTACGGGCACCACCACGAGCTGTGGTGCCCTTCACGACCCGTCCAAGTGGGCGTGGTCCCTGACGGGGCTGCCCATTTGAAGGGTTTTTAAGTAATTTCGTTTTAATTGTTTGTTATGTGGGGTTGATTTTAAATGGTTTATATGTTAAATATATAAGGTTTTAAGTCTTTTAACAAGTCATTTACTCTCTTTTCCCAAATCAAATCCCAAAGTCTTGCTCTCTCTATATTTCTCTCAAGTTCAAGGAAGAAGAAGAAGTGGAACCTAGGGTTTTAGATTTCAAGCTTTCTTCATCAAATTTTCGTGGGATTCATCAATTCTAAGGTATGGTGACCCTTGATCCTTCATTATCCTTTCTTTCAAGGAGTCCATTCAAAAGGGTTTCAAAAGTCTTCAAAGAACAAAAAGCCTAATTTCTATTCTAAGCATGGGTTCATTGATAATTATTTTCAAAAGCATTATATTGGTTAATTAAAGTATAATTTATGATTTTATATGAAATTTCTTCAAGAATCCATGTTTTCACTAAAACCCTAAATTTTCTATGAAGTGGGTCTATTTCTATAAATTCTAAGTTTATGGAAATATGTGTAAAGTGATTTGTATTGATATCTCTTGTGTTTTTTAATGTTTATTTATGATTAATTGTTGATAATGGATGAATTAAGGGTGGTAAGCCTTATGGGTGAAGTATTGATGATTTTGGCTATGGCTTTGGATTATGGTAAGAAAGCTTGAACTCTCTTTATTGAATTGATTGTTGTTGGTAGGTTGAATCCACCTTTGGTGGAAGTGTTATATCTTATTCTTGTGTGGTATTATTGTGAATTGTAGTCATGAAGGCATTGGAGAAGTTGTTGTATAATGTTGTAATATTGTATTATGGTGAATTGAGGCCATGAAGGGCATTATATGAGTGTTATTATATTGTTGTATTACTATACATAT
>JAJOOR010014118.1:0-40819 GCA_036250505.1 Solanum acaule | reverse complement strand
GACATCATCATCTCAATGAAACCATCTAAGTACACATAAGAATCTCAAATAGGGACCATAGCCCTTTACAATAGAATTGTCTCAAAATGACAAGTACATAAGGAGTCTAATAGTCTATTACAATATAAGGGACATAAGTGTCATAATGTGTGTCCTCGAAACTTGAGGACATACCAAAAAGTCTTGGAGAAAGTCTAAGTCCAAGCTTGAGTCTCTTAGTAGCACAATCACTTCCCAGAACCTACACTTAGTAGAAAAAAGAAGAAATATGGGTTAGCACAATCAATTGTACTAAGTATGGAAGCCATGCAATTAAAACCACTTAAAACATTCATAAAAGGAACCTTTATATGAAAACATGCTATTTCAAGTTAAAAGACATAATGCATATTCAAGGAACATTTAGCCAATCCACATTACAAGATAAAGAGACATTAATAATCATAACAAGAAGCCATAACGCATACCTTACGTATTTGAATTCCATTTATATCGTACCATCATAAGACACCACCCATGACCCTCATTTCCAGTTTACTTGTGCAATGTACATATGAAGTCACATACCCCTATATATACTAAGTAAAGCCATCAAGATGACACAAGTGTAATCACATATATAATCAACATCATAATAGGTGAACCAACCTTACCATCATTCATAAGTTGCCATCCATAGAGGACTGACACAAGAACTCCTTAAATAATCCACTTGTGCAATGCATAGGTAAAGTCCCATACCCTCACCTATACTAAATAGTATCCCTCAAGTAGTCCTAGTTAGAGTTCATAAATCATTTAAATAAGTCATATTCATACATTAGATCATCTTCTTAAAACATAGGGATATTAGCAATAACCAACATAGACCAATGGAGCTTCATGGAATCCGGTGTTCTACTCCCACACCGAAAAGAGAGTGTTCTACTTGCCAATGTAGAACTAACATCATAGCATCTAGGTGGATCCACTAGTTAATACCTATGTGGGCAAACATAGTTATGGAACAAGAAGATTGCTACTAGAAACCCGAACTTGCTAAACGCAAAAGGTTTCCATCTCATGAGATAACATATATATTAGGAACTCGGACTTGCTAAACATAAAAGGAACACATATGGGAAGCCGGACTTACTAAACGTAAAAGCTTCCATCTCATATTCAGGTTCACTCGGTGCTAAGCACAATTCCCTTTTAAAGTAGTATTAGGCCTTTACTTACACATTAATTCAATAAGAAGTGCATTAGGGATTCAACCCATCATTCATCATATAGCTCACAAGTTCTAAGATTAGAATAACCTTTCAGTTTAGAATGATCAATATCTAATAATGTTCATTCATAACTTAGTCATATAGTGTTCATGAGATTTACCTTCTATTCATCATACCAACACTACCATAATCATAGCTTAACATTCATGTTCGTATCATAGCATACTTGTCAACACTTGGGGTTGTAGGGAAGAGGAAACATAACTCAATTACAAAAATTCATAATCAAGTAGCACCTCCACCATAAGTGGATCAACAATTCAATATATGAACATTCATCAATTTGACAACTTTCATTCATACCCTTCAAGGATCACATCAAGATTCAACCCTAATTCATTGGTAATCATTCATCATATAGGGAAGCATCATAATGTAATAATGAATTCCACAATTACATATTAGATTTTCATCCTTCATTCACCATTAAAGTCATACTAGGGTTTAAAGAGAGAAAGAAGGGGAAATCATGGGTCGTGTGGGGATTTGTTCAAAAACCATCAATCATGACATTAATTCATCCACAAATAATCATAGACAACCATAATTAATCATTATAATTCAATGAAAACGCATTAAAAAGTGACACACGAAATTGAGAGAAAACCGAGAATTTAGGGAACTTTGAAATCCAATTTTGAGAGGGGCTCTTGGGGAAAAGATCCCAAGAATTAAGAGCAACCATACCTTAGTTGATTCCTTGAGAATCAATGGAGAAACTCCATGCAATTTGGGAAAGAGCCTTGAAACCCTAGCTCCAATATATTCTTCTTCTTCTAAAGTTTTTAGAGAGAGTCTAGAGAGAAGTGGGAGTGTCTTGATTTCAATTGGGTGTTTGTGTAAAATGACCAAAACTCATGAATTAAGACTTAAAATCCAATATATAAATAAAATCTAAAATACCCAAAATACCCCTACTTAATTTGGACTTAAAAGGAAAAGTCCCAAAACTCCTCATTTAAATGGTCCCCGTCAGGTACCACGGCCACCATTCTTGGGTCGTGAAAGTGCACCACGGGCCGTGGTGTTGGAGGTAGTAGCTCCCCTTTCGTGCACAAGCCAGCACTTGGCCAAGGCAAGACCACGGAGCCGCCCACGATCCTTGGTGAGGACCACGGTCCGTGGTGATGGCCTTGGTGATGACTTGGCCTTGTGGAGGCAAAGCCTTTAAGCTGTGGTGCCAAGTGACCTTCACGAGCCACCCCTCTCCCTCGTAAAGTGCACCACGACCCATAGTGGTGCCCGTGGTGCCTTGGGCAGTAGCTACCCTAACAACCCCCAACTCCCTAAAAGCTAAGGGAGCTCCACGCCCACCTTCACGAGTCGTGAAGTGGACCATGTCTCGTGGTCCCTCTAGTGAAGGGTGAGGCAGTGTCTAGGACACTTGGAGGTCCCTCTCCCTTGGCCAAGGAAACTCCGCGAAGCTTCCCACATTACCGTGGTCATGACCACGAGCCGTGGTGAAGAATGTGGTGCTTGAGGCAATAGCTCCAAGTTTGGGGCAGCCTTGGCCTTTGGCCTTGGTTTGCCTCTTTTTCTTGGCACTCCTCCCTTAGGCCTTAATTCATAGACCACCATAGGACACCTAGATGGTCTACTAACATAGGGGAACTGATTTTATACCTCATTGACATTACCTTTAGGCTCTAGTTCAACCTACAAATTTTCCGGTTGTTACATGAACATAAACATAAGAAGCATTATATTCA
The DNA here is from genome assembly GCA_036250505.1 of Solanum acaule. Lineage (NCBI taxonomy): Eukaryota > Viridiplantae > Streptophyta > Magnoliopsida > Solanales > Solanaceae > Solanum > Solanum acaule. The sequence goes on along the minus strand of JAJOOR010014118.1, from coordinate 37,836 downwards.
ACCATAACCAACATACAATTCATTTAACCACTTTAGAGAATAATCACATATAAACCATTACCTTTACTTTGAGCCTTCACCTTAAGTAACCATCAAGCTATACTTTGTGCAATGTATGAATAGCGTCGTGATGTTTGTGTAATCAACGACACAAATTTTGATGCAAATGTCTATGATCGTGCAATAGTATAATAACCCAACCAAGGGTTGGGATCGAGTTCCAAGGGAGTGGTTTTGAGAATTAATAGAAAAATAAAATTTGTTATAACTAGTTGTAGCTAAAGACATTAACGATAAAAAATATTTTAAATTAAAGGGAGACACAAGAGTGTCAATTAACAATGGCGCTTTTAGTCACTAGTAAGTAAAAACAGTAAAATAAATAAAGTTTTCTAAATAATGAGAGGGGATTCTTGGGATGTGACCGGAATACGGGCTAATCAAAATTATTCGGTACATGCTTTCGATAGAAATTTTATAGAGTAATAGTGACTAGGCTAAGCTTTATGTGGGAATAAATTCTCTCTCAAGCAACTTACCCATTTCAAATAGGTTCCTCTCGGACACCCACTTGCCGCATGAAGACCAGCGTACGCCTTACCCCACACACTCTCTCGAGCTGAGTGTTAGGATATGGGACTAGGATTCACTCTCTCGAGCTGAACCTCATGTCGACCCACTCCTTAGGCCATCAATCTAGTAGTCTTGGTTTCGTAACTTCTCTCTCGAGCAAGACAAAAACACATAAATAAACTTGTATTTGCAACTACAAAATAGTTAAATTCATCCACAACTACTAGACGAAATCACCATTAAACTACATCTAATCTATCAGCAAGCAAGACCCAACAACAATCTTAACCCATATTCGCTAAATCACACCCCCCAAGAATTGTGTTTTTTAACCACACATCAAGAGATAGAAATTATACCAAATGAGCTTGCAATCAAATGGGTATGAAGATTTAAGTTTTGTTACAGGCCAAGAATAAAGAATCCAGGAGACCCAAGTCCAAATCCTTAGAGATGAAACCCTTTTCTTCTTCAAGTTTTCAAAACCCTCTCAAACTCACAGAAAAAGTAAAAAGTACTAAAAATTATATTAATGTGTTCCAGACAGAAAATCTGATACTAAACTACAACTCTCAGCGAGTATTTATAGTTTTAAAAAATCTGTGTTGTAGTGGATCATTCGGCGACATTAGTCGGAATCACAGATCAACTTCGGCGATTCGCCCTTTGGTGTAGTTCGTCGCCGTCTTGCACCATCCTTCAGCATCGTCGTGCTCTGGGTCATTGGGCGACATGGTACTGCTTTGCGGAACTTCTCGGCGAAATGCCGACTGCTCCCTTTTTCCGCTGACTTGATCCTTTCCTTCAGGGTTCAGCACACTCGAACAAAAGGCGAAGTAAGACCTTTCGGCGACTCGCCAAGTGGACTCAGCGATCCTCAGGCCTTCATTTCTTTGTTCTTTTCAGCCTTTTCGTTCCTTTTTGCGATGTAGTGTCCATGCTTTCCTTCAAACTTCAAATACCTAAAACTTAAGTGTTTTCATCAGATATTGAGATAAAATAAGCATATGAGGATACAATTTCTATCAAAATATAGCCCTAAATGAGTCCAATTTGTGGACTCATCAACACCCCCAACTTAAACTTTTGCATGTGCTCAAGCAAACTCAAGTTCAATATTTCAAAAAGGGTGTCTTGAACAGTGCTACCCAAGACTCAATGATGAATGCACACAACAAAACTCAATTTACTTATGCACAGATCAAATGTCTACTCAAAGATTCAAGTTGTGACTCACCAATATCAAAGAACCGCATGCTCACAATACTTGCTTCAAATGCAAGTTCAAGCTCAACTAAAGTGTTCAAATGCCCTCACAGAAAGAATGATTCCATAATCACAAATGGTTCACAATTTAACGCTTCGAAATCATATGCAAAGCTCACTCTCACGAGGAAGAACACAATAAATGCTTTCACCCATATGTTTGCCCGTATTTTCCGATCAACATTTGTTTCAGCTCACTCAAGATCAAAAAGGTCTTTTTAAGGCTTGTAATGGGGCTGAGTGCAAAGGTATGGTAATTTAGGCTCAGTGACTTTCATCTTCATGAAATGTGGTGCTCACAACACTTCCTTTCCATTTCCGTCATCATTCTCTTTAGTGCACATAAGTCATCCTATTATTCACTTTCAATGGATTGTTTGAGAACCCTATTTATTTTGTACTTTATTCCGCAACTTTCTTTTTTTATTCTTTATATTTTATTTTTATTTTTTATTATTATTATATATGGAGGGGTTCCTTTTTTCTTCAAAACCATGAGTAAGGGGGACTTTCGAGTACTTCTTGATTTGCCATTATCATTTCACCACACCCCTAACTTAGGCTTTTGGCCTAAGTTGGCTATTCAATTTACCACAATTCAGAAGGATTATTGATAGTGGATAAAATAAGGTTATGGTTTAATCAATTTTCTTCCAAAGAAAGGTAGGGCTCAAGGGGTGTTCAAAAGTGGTTTATACACTCACAAGGTAGGTTACGAAAAAGGTATATGTCAAATTGGTTCACACTCTTAGAAGTTTCCTCAGACCATATCAAGAGACATCATCACTTAGTTGACCGGACCAATGGGGCAGATTCTAGGATCAATCAAGCATGGTTCAAAGAAAGCTCATCACATTAGGCATTGACACTATAGTCAAACAAGACTCCATACTTTCGCTAGTGTGCAATGATCATCACAAGAGACCCAATTTGATTACAGGTTACTCACAATGAGATGCAAAAAGTTCATATATTGTCTATGCATCTTCATTTGGACTCATCATAGCCGCGCATTCATTTTTGTTTGATTATGAGCACTATTCAAGTCATCGGTATTGATCAAGACTGATACTCAAATGAGTAAGGGAACAACCACATTGAACATTTGTTTCAGCTCACTTAAGATCAAGAAGGTATTTTTAAGGCTTGTAATGGGGCTGAGTGGAAAGGTATGGTCATTTAGACTCAGTGACTTTCATTCGCATGAAATGTGGTGCAATCAGCACTTCCTTTCCACTTCCTTCATTATACTCTTTAACGCTCATAAGTCATCCTATTATTCACTTTCCATGGAATGTTTGGGAACCCCATTTCTTTTGTAATTTATTCCACAACTTTCTTTGTTTATTCTTTTTTTTTATTATTATTATTATTTTATATGGAGGGGTTCCATTTTTCTTCAAAACCATGAGTAAGGGGAACTTTCTTGTACTTTTTAATTTGCCCTTATCTTTTCACCACACACCCAACATAGGCTTTTGGCCTAAGTTGGCTATTCAATTGACCACAATTCAGGAAGATTATTAGTAGTGGATAAAGAAAGGTTATGGTTTCATCAAGTTTCTTCCAAAGAAAGGTATGGCTCAAGGGGTGTTCAAAAGTGGTTCACACACTCACAAGGTAGGTCACAAAAAAGGTATATGTCAAATTTGTTCGCACTCTTAGAAGTTTCCTGAGATCATATCAATAGACAGCATCACTTAGTTGACCGTACCAATCGGGCAAATTCAAGGATCTATCATGCATGGTTCAAAGTAAGCTCATCACACTAGGCATTGACACTATAGACAAACAGGACTCAATACTTTCGCTAATGTGCAATGATCATCACAAGACACTCACTTTGGTTATAGGCTAGTCAAAACGAAATGCAAAGAGTTCACATATTGTCTTTGCAACTTCATTTGGCCTCAGAGTAGCCGTACATTCATGTTTGTTTGATTGTAAGCACTATTCATGTCATTGGTATTGATCGGAACGGAGACTGAAATTTTACAAAAGAACAGCCACATTCAACATTTGTTTCAGCTCACTCAAGATCAAAGAGGTCTTTTTAAGGCTTATAATGGGGCTGAGTGCAAAGGTATGATCATTTAGGCTCAGTGACTTTCATCCTCATGAAATGTGGTTCTCACAACACTTCCTTTCCATTTCCTTCATCATTCTCTTTATTATTCATAAGTCATCCTATTATTCACTTTCCATGGATTATTTGAGAACCCCATTTCCTTTGTACTTTATTCCATAACATTCTTTTTTTATTCTCTTTATTTTTTTATTATTATATATGGAGGGTTTCCATTTTTGTTCAAAACCATAAGTAAGTTTGACTTTCTTGTAATTCTTGATTTGCCATTATCTTTTCACCACACCCCTATCTTAGGCGTTTGCCCTAAGTTGGCTATTCAATTGACTACAATTTAGGAGGATTATTGGAAGTGGATAAAGAAAGGTTATGGTTTCATCAAGTTTCTTCCAAAGAAAGGTAAGGCTCAAGGGGTGTTCAAAAGTGGTTTACATATTCACAAGGTAGGTCACAAAAAAGGTATATGTTAAATTGGTTCACACTCTTAGAAGTTTCCTAATATGATATCAAGACACAACATCACTTAGTTGACCGGACCAATGGGGGCAAATTCTAGGATCTATCATGATGGTTCAAAGTAAGCTCATTAAACTAGGCATTGACAATATAGTCAAACAGGACTCCATACTTTCATTAGTGTGCAATGATCATCACATGAGGATCAATTTGATTGCAGGCTAGTCAAAACTAGATGCAAAGACTTCACATATAGTCTATGCAACTTTATTTCGCCTCATAGTATGCGTACATTCATGTTTGTTTGATTATGAGCACTATTCAAGTCATCGGTATTGATCAAGACTGATACTCAAATGTGCAAGGGAACAACCACATTGAACATTTGTTTCATCTCACTGAAGATCAAGAAGGTATTTTTAAGGCTTGTAATGGGGCTGAGTGCAAAGGTATGGTCATTTAGACTCTGCGACTTTCATTCTCATGAAATGTAGTGCTCACAACACTTCCTTTCCATTTCCTTCATCATTCTCTTTAGTGCTCATAAGTCATCCTATCATTCACTTTCCATGGATTGTTTGTGAACCCCATTTCTTTTGTACTTTATTCCATAACTTTCTTTTTTTTTCTTTTTTTTTATTATTATTATATATGAAGGGGATCCATTTTTCTTCATAACCATGAGTAAGGGGGACTTTCTTTTACTTGTTGATTTGCCCTTGTCTTTTCACCACACCCGCAACTTAGACTTTTGGCCTAAGTTGGCTATTCAATTGACCATAATTCTGGTGGATTATTGGTAGTGGATAAAGAAAGGTTATGGTTTCTTCCAAAGAAAGGTAAGGCTCAAGGGGTGTTCAAAAGTGGTTCACACACTCACAAGGTAGGTCACAAAAAAGGTATATGTCAAATTGGTTCACACTCTAAGAAGTTTCTAAGATCATATCAAGAGACAGCTTTACATAGTTGGCCGGACCAATGGGGCAAATTCTAGGATCTATTATGCATGGTTCAAAGTAAGCTCAACATGCTAGGCATTGTCACTATAGTCAAACAAGACTCCTTACGTACGCTAGTGTGGAATGATTATCACAAGAGACTCAATTTGATTACAGGCTAGTCAAAACGAAATGCAAAGAGTTCACATAATGTCTATGCAACTTTATTTGGTCTCATAATAGTCGTACATTCATGTTTGTTTGATTGTAAGCACTATTGAAGTCATTGTTATTGATCAGAACCGAGACTGGAATTTTGCAACAGAACAGCCACATTCAACATTTTTTTCAACTCACTCAAGATCAAAACGGTCTTTTAAAGTCTTGTAATGGAGATAAGTGCAAAGGTATGGTCATTTAGGCTCAGTGACTTTCATCCTCATGAAATGTGGTGCTCACAACACTTCCTTTCCATTTCCTTCATCATTCTCTTTAGTGCTCATAAGTCATCCCATTGTCCACTTTCCATGGATTGTTTGGGAACTCCATTTCTTTTGTAATTTATTCCACAACTTTCTTTTTATATTCTTTTTATTTTTATTATTAATATATATGGAGGGGTTCCATTTTTCTTCAAAACCCTGAGTAAGGGGGTCTTTCTTGTACCTCTTGATTTGCCTTTATCTTTTCACCACACCCCCAACTTAGGGTTTTTGGCCCAAGTTGGCTATTCAATTAACCACAATTCAGGAGGATTAATGATAGTGGATAAAGAAAGGTTATGTTTTCTTCAAATTTCTTCCAAAGAAAGGTAGGGCTCAAGGGGTGTTCTAAAGTGGTTCACACATTCACAAGGTAAGTCACCAAAAAGGTATATCTCAAATTGATTCACACTCTTAGAAGTTTCTTAAGATCATATCAAGAGACAACATCACTTAGTTGACCGGACCAATGGGGCAATTTGTAGGATCTATCATGCCTGGTTCAAAGTAAGCTCATCACACTCGGCATTGACACTATAGTCAAACAAGACTCCATACTTTCGCTAGTGTGGAATGACCATCACAAGAGACTTAATTAGATTACAGGCTAGTAAAAATGAGATGCAAAGAGTTCACATATTGTCTATGCAACTTCATTTGGGCTCATAATAGCTGTACATTCATGTTTATTTGATTGTAAGCACTATTCAAGTCATTGGTATTGGTTGGAATCGAGACTGAAATTTTGAAAAAGAACGGCCACATTCAACATTTGTTTCAGCTCACACTAGATCAAAAAGCTCTTTTTAAAGCTTGTAATGGGGCTGAGTGCAAAGGTATGGTCATTTAGGCTCAATGACTTTCATTCTTATGAAATCTGGTGCTCACAACACTTACTTTCCATTTCCTTCATCATTTTATTCAATGATCACAAGTCATCCTATTATTCACTCTCCATGGATTATTTGTGAACCCTATTTCTTTTGTACTTTATTCTACAACTTTCATTTTTTACACTTTTTATTATATTTTTATTTATTATTATTATTATATATGGGGGGGTTCCATTCTTCTTCAAAACCATGAGTAAGGGGGACTTTCTGGTACTTCTTGATTTGCCATTATCTTTTCACCGCACCCCCAACTTAAGCTTTTGGCCTAAGTTGGCGATTCAATTGACCATAATTATGGAGGATTATTGGTAGTGGATAAAGAAAGGTTATTCTTTCATCAAGTTTCTTCAAAAGAAAGGTAAGGCTCAAGGGGTGTTGAAAAGTGGTTCACACACTCACAAGGTAGGTCACAAAAAAGGTATATGTCAAATTGGTTCATACTCTTAGAAGTTTCCTATGATCATATGAAGAGATAGCATCAATTAGTTGACCGGACCAATGTAGCAAATTCTAGGATCTATCATGAATGGTTCAAGGTAAGCTCATCACACTAGGCATTGACACTATAGTCAAACAAGACTCCATACTTTTGCTAGTGTGCAATGATCATCACAAGAGACTCAATTTGATTACAGGCTAGTCAAAACATAGATGCAAAGAGTTCACATATTCTCTATGCAACTTGATTTAGCCTCACAATAGCTATACATTCTTGTTTGATTGATTGTAAGCTCTATTCAAGTAATTGGTATTGATCGAAATCAACACTGAAATTTTGCAAAAGAACAGCCACATTAAACATTTGTTTCAGCTCACTCAAGATAAAAAACGTCTTTATAAGGATTGTAATGTGGCTGAGTGCAAAGGTATGGTAATTTGCGCTCAGTGACTTTCATCCTCTTGAAATGTGGTGATCACAACACTTTCTTTCCATTTCCTTCATCATTCTCTTTAGTTATGATAAGTCATCCTATTATTCACTCTCCATGGATTGTTTGTGAACCCCATTTCTTTTTTTATTCTTTTAATTTTATTTTTATTTATTATTATTATTATTATTATATATTGAGCGGTTCCATTTCTCTTCCAATCCATGAGTAAGGAGGACTTTCTTGTACTTCTTGATTTGCCCTTATCTTTTCACCACAACCCCAACTTAGGCTTTTGGCCTAAGTTGGCTATTCAATTGACCACAATTTAGGAGGATTATTGGTAGTGGATAAAATAAGGTTGTGGTTTGATCAAGTATTTTCCAAAGAAAGGTAAGGCTCAATGGGTGTTCAAAAGTGGTTAAGACATTCATTAGGTTGGTCACCAAAAAAGTATATGTCAAATTGGTTCACACACTTAGAAATTTCCTAAAATTATATCAAGAGACAACATCACTTAGTTGGCCAGACTAATGGGGCAAATTCTAGTATCTATCATGCATGGTTCAAAGTAAGATCATAACACTAGGCATTGACACTATAGTCAAACATGATTATATACTTTCGCTAGTCTGGAATGATCATCACAAGAGACTCAATTTGATTACAGGCTAGTTAAAATGAGATGCAAAGAGTTCACATATTGTCTATGCAAATTCATTTGGCCTCATGGTAGCCGTACATTCATCTTTGTCTGATTGTAAGCACTATTCAAGTCATTGGTATTCATCAGAACCGAGACTGAAATTTTGCAAAAGAACAGCCACATTCAACATTTGTTTCAGCTCACTCAAAATTAAAATGGACTTTTTAAGTCTTATAAAGGAGATGAGTGCAAAGATATGGTCATTTAGGCTTAGTTACTTTCATACTCATGAAATGTGGTTCTCACAATACTTCCTTTCCATTTCCTTCATCATTCTCTTTAGTGCTCATAAGTAATCCTATTATTCACTTTCCATGTATTGTTTGGGAACCTTATTTCTTTTGTACTTTATTCCACAACTTTCTTCTTTTATTCTTTTTATTTTATTTTTATTTATCATTATTGTTATATATGGAGGGGTTCCATTTTTCTTCAAAACCATGAGTAAGGGAGACTTTCTTGTACTTCTTGATTTTCCTTTATCTTTTCACCTAATCCCCAACTTAGGATTTTGGCATAAGTTGGCTATTCAATTAACCACAATTCAGGAGGAATATTGGTAGTGGCTAAAGAAAGGTTGTGTATTCACCACGTTTCTTCCAAAGAAAGGAAAGGCTCAAGGGGTGTTCAAAAGTGGTTCACACACTCACAAGGTAGGTCACAAAAAGGGTATATGTCAAATTGGTTAACACTCTTTGAAGTTTCCTCAGATCATATCAAGAGGCAGCATTACTTAGTTGACCGGACCAATGGGGCAAATTTCAGGATCTATCATCCATGGTTCAAAGTAAGATCATCACACTAGGCATCCACACTATAGTCAAACAATACTCCATACTTTCGCTAGTTTGCAATGATCATCACAAGAGACTCAATTTGATTATAGGCTAGTCAAAACAAGATGCAAAGAGTTCACATATTATCTATGTAACTTCATTTGGCCTCATGGTAGCCGTACATTCATGCTTGTTTGATTGTAAGAACTATTCAAGTCATTGGTATTGATAAAAACCGAGACTGAAATATTTCAAAAGAACAGCGACATTCAATATTTGTTTTAGCTTACTCAAGATCAAAAGGGTCTTTTTAAAGCTTGTTATAGGGCTTATTGCAAAGGTATAGACATTTAGGCTCAGTGACTTTCATCCTCATGAAATGTGGTGCTCACAACACTTACTTTCCATTTCCTTCATCATTCTCTTTAGTGCTCATAAGTCATCCTATCATTCACTTTCCATGGATTGTTTGGGAATCCCATTTCTTTTGTACTTTATTCCATCACTTTCCTTTTTTATTATTTTTGTTTTATTTTTATTATTATTATATATGGAGGGTTTCCATTTTTCTAAAAAACCATGTCTAAGGGGGACATTCTTGTACTTCCTGATTTGCCCTTATCTTTTCACCACACCCCCAACTTAGTATTTTGGCCTAAGTTAGCTATTTAATTGACCAAAATTCAGGAGGATTATTGGTAGTGGATAAAGAAAGGTTATGGTTTCATCAAGTTTCTTCCAAGGAAAGGCAGGGCTAAATGGGTGTTCAAAAGTGGTTCACACCCTCACAAGGTAGGTTACAAAAAAGGTATATGTCAAATGGGTTCACACTCTTAGAAGTTTCCTAAGATCATATCAAGAGATAACATCACTTAGTTGATCGGACCGATGGGGTAAATTCTAGGATCTATCATGCATGGCTCAAAGTAAGCTCATCACACTAGGCATTCACACTATAGTCAAACAAGACTCCTTACTTTCGCTAGTGTGCAATGATCATCACAAAAGACTCAATTTGATTACAAGCTAGTCATAATTAGATGCAAAGAGTTCACATAATGCCTAAGCAACTTCATTTGGCCTCATCGTAGCCATACATTCATGCTTGTTGGATTGAAGCACTATTAAAGTCATTGGTATTGATCGGAACCGAGATTGAAATTTTGCAAAAGAATAGCCACATTCAACATTTGTTTTAGCTCACTTATGATCAAAAAGGTCTTTTTAAGGCTTGTAATGTGGTTGAGTGTAAAAGTATGGTCATTTAGGCTCAGTGACTCTCATCCTCATGAAATGTGGTGTTCACAATACTTCCTTTTCATTTCCTTCATCATTCTCTTTAGTGCTCATAAGTCATCCTATTATTCACTTTCCATGGATAGTTTGGGAACCCCATTTCTTTTGTACTTTATTCCAAAACTTTCTTTTCTTATTATTTTTATTTTATTTTTATTTAATATTATTATTAAATATGGAGGGGTTCCATTTTTATTCAAAACCACGAGTAAGGACGACTTTCTTGTACTTCTGGATTTTCCCTTATCTTTTCACCACACCCCCATCTTAGGCTTTCGGCTTAAGTTGGCTATTAAATTGACCAAAATTCAGGAGGATTATTGGTAGAGGATAAAGTAAGGTTATGGTTTGATCAAGATTCTTCCAAAGAAAGGTAAGGCTCAAGGGGTGTTCAAAAGTGGTTCACACACTCACAAGGTAGGTCACAAAAAAGGTATATGTCAAATTGGTTCAGACTCTTTGAGTGCAAAGGTATGGTCATTTAGGCTTAGTGACTTTCATCCTCATGAAATGTGGTGCTCATAATACTTCCTTTCCATTTCCTTCATAATTCTCTTTAGTGCTCATAAGTCATCCTATTATTCACTTTCCATAGAGTGTTTGGGAACCCCATTTCATTTGTACTTTATTCCACAACTTTATTTTTTTATTATTTTTATTTTATATTTATTTAATATTATTATTATATATGGAGGGGTTCCATTTTTATTCAAAACCATGAGTAAGGACGACTTTCTTGTATTTCTTTATTTTCCCTTATCTTTTCACCACACCCTCAACTCAGGCTTTTGGCCTAAGTTGGCTGTTAAATTGACCCAAATTCAGGAGGATTATTGGTAGAGGAAAAAGAAAGGTTACAGTTTCATCAAGTCTTTTCCAAAGAAAGGTAAGGCTCAAGTGGTGTTCAAAAGTGGTTGACACACTCACAAGGTAGGTCACAAAAAAGGTATATGTCAAATTGGTTCTCACTCTTTGAAGTTTCCTAAGATCATATCAAGAGACAGTATCACTTAGTTGACCAGACCAATGGGTCATATTCCAGGATCTATCATGCATGGTTCAAAGTAAGATCATCACACTAGGCATTGACACTATGGTCAAACAAGACTCCATACTTTTGCTAGTGTGCAATGATAATCAGAAGAGACAGAATTGGATTACAGGCTAGTCAAAATGAGCTGCAAAGAGTTCACAAATTGTCTATGCAATTCATTTGGCCTCATTGTAGCCTTACATTCATGTTTGTTTAATTGTAGGCACTATTCAAGTCATTTGTATTTATCGGAACCGAGACTGAAGTTTTGCAAAAGAACAGCCACATTCAACATTTGTTTCAGCTCACTCAAGATCAAAAAGGTCTTTTTAAGGCTTGTAATGGGTTGAGTGCAAAGGTATGGTCATTTTGGCTCAGTAACTTTCATCCTATTAAAATGTGGTGCTCACAACACTTCCTTTCCATTTCCTTCATCATTCTCTTTAGTGCTCATAAGTCATCGTATTATTCACTTTACATGGACTGTTTGGGAACTCCATTTCTTTTGTACTTTATTCCACAACTTTCTTTTTTCATTCTTTTAAGTTTTTTTAAAATTTTTATTTTTATTATATATGGAGGGGTTCCATTTTTCTTCAAAACCATGAGGAAGGGGGACTTTCTTGTACTTCTTGATTTGCCCATATCTTTTCACCACACCCCCAACTTAGGCTTTTGGCCTAAGTTAGCTATTAAATTGACCCAAATTCAAGAGGATTATTGGTAGTGGATAAAGAAAGATTATGGTTTCATCAAGTTTCTTCCAAAGATAGGTATGGCTCAAGGGGTGTCCAAAAGTGGTTCACACACTCACAAGGTAGGTCACAAAAAAGGTATATGTCAAATTGGTTCATACTCTTAGAATTTTCCTAAGATCATATCAAGAGACAGCATCACTTAGTTGATCGGCCCGATGGGGCAATTTCTAGTATCTATCATGCATGGTTCAAAGTAAGTTCATCACACTAGGCATTGACACTATAGTCAAACAAGACTCCATACTTTCGCTAGTGTGCAATGATCATCACAAGAGACTCAATTTGATACAGGCTAGTCAAAACGAGATAAAAAGAGTTCACATATTGTCTATGCAACTTTATTTGGCCTCATACTAGCCGTACATATATGTTTGTTTGATTGTGAGCACTATTCAAGTCATTGGTATTGATCGGAACCGATACTTTAATTTTGCGAAGGAACAGCCACATTCAACATTTGTTTCAGCTCACTCAAGATCAAAAAATTCTTTTAAAGGGTTGTAATGGGGCTAAGTGCAATGGTATGGTCATTTAGGCTCAATGACTTTCATCCTCATCAAATGTGGTGCTTTCAACACTTCCTTTCCATTTCCTTCATCATTCTCTTTAGTGCTCATAAGTCATCGTATTATTCACTTTCCATGGATTGTTGGGGAACCCCATTTCTTTTGTACTTTATTCCACAACTCTCTTTTTTTAATCTTTTTAGTTTATTTTTATTTATTATTATTATTATATATGGAGGGGTTCCATTTTTCTTCAAAACCATGAGTAAGGGGGAATTTCTTGTACTTCTTGATTTGCCTTTATCTTTTCACCACACCCAAAACTTAGGCTTTTGGCCTAAGTTGGCTATTAAATTGACCAAAATTCAGGAGGATTATTGATAGTGGATAAAGAAAGGTAATGGTTTCATTAAGTTTCTTCCAAAGAATGGTAAGGCTCAAGGGGTGTTCTAAAGTGGTCCAGACACTCATAACGTAGGTCACAAAAAAGGTATATGTGAAATTGGTTCACACACTTAGAAGTTTCCTAAGATCATATCAAGAGACAGCATCACTTAGTTGACCGGCCAGATGGGGTAATTTCTAGGATCTATCATGCATGGTTCAAAGAAAGATCATCACACTAGGCATTGACACTAAAGTCAAACAAGACTCCATACTTTCTCAAATGTGCAATGACAATCACATGAGACTCAATTTGATTACAAGCTAGTCAAAACGAGATGCAAAGAGTTCACATATTGTCTATACAAGTTCATTTGGCCTCATAGTAGCCATACATTTATGTTTGTTTGATTGTGAGCACTATTCAAATCATTGGTATTGATCGGAACAGACACTGAAATTTTGAGAAAGGACAGCCACATTCAACATTTCTTTCAGCTCAATCAACATCGAAAGGGTTTTTTTAAGGCTTGTAATGGGGCTAAGTGCAAAGGTATGATCATTTAGGCTCAGTGACTTTCATCCTCATGAAATGTGGTGCTCACAACACTTCTTTTCCATTTCATTCATCATTCCCTTTAGTGCTCATAATTCATCGTATTATTCACTTTCCATGGATTGTTTAGGAACTCCATTTCTTTTGTACTTTATGCCACAACTTTCTTGTTTTATTGTTTTTTATTATTATTATTATTATATATGGAGGGGTTCCAGTTTTCTTCAAAACCATGAGTAAGGGGGACTTTCTTGTACTTCTTGATTTGCCGTTATCTTTTCACCACACCCCCAATATGGGCTTTTGGCCTAAGTTGACTATTAAATTGACCAAAATTTAGGCGGATTATTGGTAGTGGATAAAGAACTGTTATGGTTTAATCAAGTTTCTTCCAAAGAAAGGTAAGGCTCAAGGGGTATCCAAAAGTGGTTCACGCACTCACAAGGTAGGTCACAAAAAATATATATGTCAAATTGGTTCATACTCTTAGAAATTTCCTAAGATCATATCAAGAGACAGCATCACTTAGTTGACCGGCCCGATGGGGCAGATTCTAGAATCTATCACACTAGTAATTGACAGTGTAGTCAAACAAGACTCCATACTTTCGCTAATGTGCAATGATCATCACAAGAGACTCAATTTGATTACAGGCTAATCAAAATGAGATGCAAAGAGTTCATATATTGTCTATGCAACTTCATTTGGCCTCATAGTAGCCTTACATTTATGTTTGTATTATTGTCAGCACTATTCAAGTGATTGGTATTGATTGGAACCGAGACTGATATTTAGCGAACGAACAGCCACATTCAACATTTCTTTCAGCTCACTCAAGATCAAAAAGGTCTTTTAAAGGCTTGTAATGGAGATAAGTGCAAAGGTATGGTCATTTAGGCTCAGTGACATTCATCCTCATGAAATGTGGTGCTCACAACACTTCCTTTCGTTTTCCTTCATCATTTTCTTTAGTGCTCATAAGTCATCGTATTATTCACTTTCCATGGATTGTTTGGGAATCCCATTTCTTTTGTAATTTTTTTCACAACTTTCTTTTTTTATTCTTTTTATTTTATTTTTATTTATTATTATTATTATAAATGGAGGGGTTCCATTTTTCTTCAAAACCATGAGTAAGGGGGACTTTCTTGTACTTCATGATTTGCCCTTATCTATTCACCACACCCACAACTTAGGCTAAATGCCCAAGTTGGCTATTAAATTGACCAAAATTCAGGAGGATTATTGATAGTGGATAAAGAAAGGTTATGGTTTCATCATGTTTCTCCCAAAGAAAGGTAAGGCTCAAGGGGTGTTCAAAAGTGTTTCACACACTCACAAAGTAGGTCACAAAAAAGGTATATGTCAAATTGGTTCATACTCTTAAAAATTTCCGAAGATCATATCAAGAGGCAGCATCACTTAGTTGACCGTCCCGATGGGGCAAATTCTAGGATCTATTATGCATCGTTCAAAGTAAGCTCAACACGCTAGGCATTGTCACTATAGTAAAACAAGACTCCTTACTTACGCTAGTGTGGAATGATTATCACAAGAGACTCAATTTGATTACAGGCAAGTCAAAACGAGATGCAAAGAGTTCACATATTGTCTATGCAACTTCATTTGGCCTCATAGTAGCCGTACATTCATGTTTGTTTGATTGGGAGCACTATTCGCGTCATTGGTATTGATCGGAACCGAGACTGAAATTTTGCAAAAGAATGGCCACATTCAACATTTCTTTCAGCTCACTCAAGATCAAAAAGGTCGTTTTAAGGCTTGTAAAGGGGCTGAGTGCAAAGGTATTGTTATTTAGGCTCAGTGACTTTCATCCTCATGAAATGTGGTGCTCATATAACTTCCTTTCCATTTCGTTCATCATTCTATCTAGTGCTCATAAGTCATCCTATTATTCAATTTCCATGGATTGTTTGGGAACCCCATTTCTTTTGTACTTTATTCCACAACTTTGTTGTTTTTTTTATTTTTATTATTATTATTATCTATGGAGGGGTTCCATTTTTCTTCAAAACCATGAGCAAGGGGGACTTTCTTGTACTTCTTGATTTGCCCTTATCTTTTCACCACACCCCCAACTTAGGCTTTTGGCCTAAGTTGGCTATTTAATTGACCACAATTCAGAAGGATTAGTGGTAGTGGATAAAGAAAGTTTATGGTTTTGTTAAGTTTCTTCCAAAGAAAGGTAAAGATCAAGGGGTGTTCAAAAGTACTTCACACACTCACAAGGTAGGTCAGAAAAAAGGTATATGTCAAATTGGTTCACACTCTTAGAAGTTTCCTAAGATCATATCAAGAGTCAGCATCACTTAGTTGGCCGGACCATTGGGGAAAATTCTAGGATCTATCATGCATGATTCAAAGTAAGCTCATCACACTAGGCATTGCCACTATAGTCAAACAAGACTCCATACTTTCGCTAGTGTGCAATGATCATCACAGGAGACTCAAATTGATTAGAGGCTAGTCAAAACGAGATGCAAAGAGTTCACATATTGTCTATGCAACTTTATTTGGCCTCATAGTAGCTGTCCATTCATGTTTGTTTGATTGTGAGCCCTATTCAATTTGTCGGTTTTGAACGGAACCGAAACTGAAATTTTGCAAAAGAACAACTTCATTCAACATTTGTTTTAGCTCACTCAAGATCAAAAAGGTCTATTCAAGGCCTATAATGGTGTTGAGTGCAAAGGTATGGTCATTTTGGCTCATTGACTTTCATCCTCTTGAAATTTGGTTCTCACAACACTTCCGGTTCATTTCCTTTCTCATTCTCTTTAGTTCTCATAACTCATCCTATTATTTACTTTCCATTGATTGTTTGGGAACCCCTTTTCTTTTGTACTTTATTCCACAACTTTTTTTTTATTATTATTATATATGGAGGGGTTCCATTTTTCTTCAAAACCATGAGTAAGGGGGACTTTCTTGTACTTCTCGATTTGCCCTTATCTTTTCACCACACCTCCAAATTAGGCCAAAGGCCTAAGTTGGCTATTTAATTGACCACAATTCAGAAGGATTATTGGTAGTGGATAAAGAAATTTATGGTTTTGTCATGTTTCTTCCAAAGAAAGGTAAGGATCAAGGGGTGTTCAAAAGTTCTTCACACACTCACAAGGTAGATCACGGAAAATGTATTTGTCAAATTGGTTCACACTTTTAGAAGTTTCCTAAGATCGTATCAATGGACAGCATCACTTAGTTGTCCAGACCAATGGGGCAAATTCTAAGATCTATCATGCATGGTTCAAAGTAAGTTAATCACACTAGGCATTGCCACTATAGTCAAACAAGACTCCATACTTTCGCTAGTGTGCAATGAACATCACAAAAGACTCAATTTGATTACAGGCTAGTCAAAATGAGATGCAAAGAGTTCAAGTCATGACTTGAATAGTCCTTACAATCAAACAAACAAGAATGTACGGCTACTATGAGGCCAAATAAAGTTGCTTAGATAATATGTGAACTCTTTGCATCTCGTTATGACTAGCCTGTAATCAAATTGAGTCTCTTGTGAAGATCATTGCACACTAGCGAAAGTATGGAGTCTTGTTATACTATAGTGTCAATGCCTAGTGTGATGAGCTTACTCTGAAATATGTATGATAGATCCTAGAATTTTCCCCGTTGGTCTGATCGACTAAGTAAGGCTATCTCTTGATATGATATTAGGCAACTTTAAAGAGTGTGAGCCTATTTGACATATAACTCTTTGTGGCCTACCTTGTGAGCATGTTTGAACCTCTTTGTAACACCCCTTGAGCCTTACCTTTCTTTGGAAGAAACTTGATGAAATCATAACCTTTCTTTATCCATTACCCATAATCCTTATGAAGTTGTGGTTAGTTTGAATAGCCAACTTAGGCCAAAATCCTAAGTTGAGGGTGTGGTGAAAAGAGAAGGCAAATCAAGAAGTGCAAGAAAGTCCCTCTTACCCATGGTTTTGAGAAAAATGGAACCCCTCCATATATATTTTAAAAAAAAGAAATAAAATAAGATTCAAAAAGAAAGTTGTGGAATAAATTACAAAAGAAATGGGATTTCCAAACAATCCATGGAAAGTGAATAATAGGATGATGACTTATGAGCACTAAAGAGAATGATGAAGGACTAGGAAAGGAAGTGTTATGAGCACCACATTTCATGAGGATGAATGTCATTGAGCCTAAATGATCATACCTTTGCACTCACCCCCTTTACAAGCCTTGAAAAGACCTTTTTAATCTTGAGTGAGCTGAAACAAATGTTGATCAGAAAATATGGGCAAACCTATGGGTAAAAGTATGCATCGTGTTCATCTTTGTGAGTGTGAGCATTGCATTTGATTTCGAATCTTTAAATTGCAAACCATTGTGTGTGAATATGGAATAATTCATTGTGTGAGGGCATTTGAACACTTTGGTTGACCTTGAACTTGCATTTGAAACAAGTATTGTGAACATGAGATTCTTTGATATTGGTGAGTCACAACTTGAATCTTTGAGTGCGCATTTGATCTTTGCATAAGTAAATTGATTCTTGTTGTGTGCATTCATGATTGAGTCTCGTGTGACACTGTTCGAAACACCTTTTTTGAATGACTGAACTTGAGTTTGCTTGAGGACAAGCAAAAGTTTAAGTTGTGGGTGTTGATGAGTCCACAAATTGGACTCATTTAGGGTTATATTTTGATAGAATTAGTATCCTCAGATGTATATTTTGTCTCAGTATTTGATGAAAACCCTTAAGTTATAGGTATTTGTAGTTTGAGGGAAAGCATGGACACTACTTAGCAAAAAGGAAAAAAGGTGCCTGAAAGAATGAAGAAATCAAGATCTGAGGATCGCCGAACCCATTCGGTGAGTTGCCAAAAGGTCTTATCATCGACATTTTTTCCAGTGTGCTGAGCCCTGAAGGAAGGGATCAAATCGGTGGTGAAAAGGAGTTGTCGGTGTGTCACCGAGAAGTTTCACTAAGCAGTACTTTGTTGCCCAATAATCCAAAATACGACAATGCTGAAGGATAGAGCAAGACTACGATGAAACCTACCAAAGTGCGGATCAACGAATTGATCAGCGATCCAGGCTAGCAGCGCCGAATGATCCGCTACAGCACAAATATTTGAAAACTATAAATATTCATTGAGAGTTGTATCTTAATATCAGATTTTTAATATAGAATTTTGAGTTCTAAGTTTGGAGAGGGTTTTGAAGAACTTGAAGATTCAAAGGGTTTCAACTCCAAGAATTTGGACTTGGGTCTTGTGGATTCTTCACTCTTGACTTGTTTTGAGACTTAAATCTTCATACCTATTTGAATGCAAACTCATATTGGTATAAATTTCTATCACTTTTACATGTCTAGCTAAAACCCCAATTCTTAGTGTGTGATTTTGTGAATATGGGTTAGATTATCTGTTAGGTCTTACGTGTTAATGATTTATTTATTGTTTAGATGTGATTTCGTTTAGTAGTTGTGGTTGAACTTAATGAAATTGTAGTTGTAAATATGATTTCACCTCTGTGTTTTTGGCTTGCGAGAGAGAGAAGTCGTAAAACTAAGACTACTAAATTGATGACCGATGGGATTGGGTCGACATGAGGTTTAGCTCGAGAGAGTGAACCCTAGTCCTTCTCCCACACACTCAGCTCGAGAGAGTGAGCGGGCTAAGGTAGAGGCTGTTCTTCATGCGGCAACTTGGTGTTCGAGAGAAACTGAGATGATTTGGGGTAAGTTGCTCGAGAGAGAATTTACCCCCACTATAGTCTAGCCTAGTCACAAATATTCAACGAAATTATTATCAAAAGCATGTACCCAATAATTTAGTTTATCTCGTATTCCTATCACATCCCAAGAACCCCATCTCATTGATTAGTACTCCTTGCATATTTGTTGTTTTTGTTTACTTGTGGCAAACCCCCATTGATAATTAACGCTTGCGTCACCCCTTAGATTTAACATGTTTGTATTCGAAAATGATTTTAGCTATGACTAATTAGAACAAAATTTTATTTTTCTATTAATTATCAAGCCCACTCCCTTGGGACTCGACCCCAACCCTTGGTTGGGTTACTTTACTATTGTACGATCGTAGACACTTGGATTGGAAGTTCTGTCTTGATTAGGCAAACATCACCAATCCATACCAAGGATAACATCAAGGTCTAGCATATCAAGCTCTACCAAGTCAACAAGAGTAACTTTATGGGATAAGGAAGCGGGACACTTTCTGTAGACCCTGTTACCCACAATAGAATCACCAATAGGAGTACAGACATAAAAAGGATATAATAACAATTCCGGAAGAACATCAAACCTCATAGCCACATATGGCATCACAAAAGACAAGGTAGCATAGAGATCAAGTTAAGCATAAATATCAAGTTGGAAAACATTAAACATACCAGTAACCACATCAGGAGAACCCTTTTGTTCACCATGAGTCTTAAGTGCATAGAATCGGTTTTTCTTAGGAGCATTGGGACCTAAAACACTTGGAGGAGCTTGCTTGCCCTTTATTCATTTAACCATAGCATCGGGCAATCCCTCATTTTACTACCACTCATACCACAACCTATGCAACAATCCATGCCAGCTAGGCACTTATCCTCGTGCTTCTTTCCATACCTAGTACTAGTAGACATGGGCAATGAAGACCCACTACAATTCTCTCCTTAAGGCTTAGGGTTAGACACCATTTCTTTGTTGAAGATAGGAGGATCATAGGAGGAAACTTGACCAAAAAACGTTTTGTCGAAATCTAGGACGACCATGTCCATCGGACATTGTATAAGAGAAATTACCATCACCAGTTTTAGCCCTCTTTAACTCCCCAAACTATTCCTTAAGTTTCTCATTTTCAATCTGTTGTGCATGAACCATGAGACGAGAGACTTCCATTTCATTTATGAGCATGGCATTACGACACTCTTTAACTACCATTTCGGACACACCTGAAACGAACTTAGTCATATTTGCCATTGAATCGGCAACCATTTTTGGAGCATAATTAGAAAATTGTGTAAAATTTAGAGCATATTCCCTCACACCCATACTTTCTTGTCGAAAGTTGATAAACTCAAGCACCTTTACTTCCCTCATCTCAAGGGGAAAGAACCTATCAATAAAATTGGCCTTAAGCTTCTCCTAATCAAGACGACCCGCATCTTTCGGTCTCCCTTCTTTCCATTAATTCAACAAAATTTGAGCCACACCTTTATGTTTACAAAAGGCCAACTCCACCTTTTCCACTGGCGTCACTGATGCTTATCGTGACCAACGACACTATCGTCAATAATATAGTAACCCAACCAAGGGTTGGGGTCGTGTCCCAAGGGAGCATTTTTTGAGAATTAATAACCAATAAGAATTTTATTCAAATTAGTCATAGTTAAAGACATTTGCGATAAAAGACATTGTAAATTAAAGGGGGTGACACCAAAGTATCAAATATCAAATGGGGTTTTGTAACTAGTACTAAAACAACAATATAAACAAGAAAATCAAGTATGGGGAAAGGTTCTTAGGATGTGACCGCAAGACAAGTTGAAATAAATTGTTGGGTACATGCTTTCGATTGGAGATTTGCAAAATAATAGTGATTAGGCTAAACTTTAAATAGAAATAAGTTCCCTCTCGAGCAACTTACCCTGTTTCAAATGCGTTCCTCTCAGACACCCATTTGCCGCATGAAGACCAGCCTACACCTTACCCCACTCACTCTCTCGAGCTGAGGGTTAGGATATAGGACAAGGGCTCACCCTCTCGGGCTAAACCTCATGTCGACCCTAAACCCTTTAGATTAAACCACAACCACTAGGTGAAATAACCATTACAATACATCTAACCTATCAGCAAGCAAAACGCAACAAGAATATCAACCCATATTTGCTAATTCACACCCCTAGAATGGGGGGTTTTAGGCACACATCAAGAAATAAGAAATTATACCTAACATGATAATGAAATCAACTGGGTATAAGAAATTAAACTTTGAATTAAGCAAAGGAAAGTGAATAGAGAAGATCCACTTCCAACTTGGGGAAGAAGAACTCCTTTCTTCAAGTCTCCACAAAACCCTCTCCAAACTTGAGAGAAAAATATCAGCTAGAATATGTTCTAAAGTAAAAAATTACTATTAAAAAAATGTTCTTCTCCTTTTTCTTTAATATCAAAAATTCTAAATAGTATTTATAGTTTTCACAGATTGTGTTGCGGAGGATTGTTTGGCGACATTAGTCGAGATCGCCGATGAACTCGGCGATCCACCTTTTGGTCAGCTCATCGCCATCAGTGTCTTGCATTTTTGCATCCTCGCATTCTAGATCATTGGGCGGTATAGTACTACTTCGTGGAACTGATTGCCGACTCGCGTACTGCTTCTTTCCTCGCCTTTTGATCCCCTTCCTTTAAGGCTTCGCGTACTGGAACGAAGGGCGGTTCATGTCGTTTCGGCGACTCGCCAAGTTAAACTTGGCAATTTGCAGGATTCCATTTCTTGTTCTTTACAGCCCTATTTGCTCTGTTTTGCGCCTAAGTGTCCATGCTTCCACTAAAACATCAAATACCTGAAACTTCAGCATTTTAATCAGGTATTGAGATAAAACAAGCATTCAAGAACACTATTTCCATTAAAATAAAGCCCTAAATGAGTCAAATATGTGGACTCATCAATACCCCTAACTTAAACTTTTGCTTGTCCTCGAGCAAACTCAAGTTCAGCCGTGCAAAAAGGGTGCCTCAAACAGTACTACACAAGACTAAAACATGAATGCACACAACAAGACTAAATTTACTTATGCAAGGATCAATTGTGTACTCAAAGATTCAAATTGTGACACACCATTACCAAAGATTCTCATGCTCGCAATACTTGCTACTTGTGCAACTTTAAGCTCAATAAAAATATCTAAATGCCCTCGCACAAAGAATGATTCCATATTCACACACATATCTGAGTCAATTTTAAGATCAGAAAGCAGATACAACGCTCACACTCAAAAAGAGGAACACAATGCATGTTTTCACCCATAGGTTTGCCCTTATTTTCTAATTGACTTTCGATTCGGCTTACTCAAGATAAAAAAAAAAGGCCTTTCTAAGGCTTGTAACGGGGTTGAGTACAAAGGTATGGTCATTTAGGCTTAGTGACTTTTTCCTTGTGAGATGCAGTATTCTCAAGATACTCCCTTCCTCTCCTTTATCAATTCTTTTTCTAGTGCTTCTAAGTCACCTCTTTACTCTCTTGTTTACCTTCCATGAATTGCATTGGAACCCAAATTTCTTCTGTACTTTATTCCACAAATTTCATTTTTTTTTTGTTTTTTTTTTAAGGGTTCCATTGTTCTGCAACACTATGGGTTAAGAAAGACTTCTTATAGCACTTCTTGACTTCTCTTTTTCCTTTTCACCACACCCCCAACCCCAACTTAGGCTTTTTTTCCTAAGTTGGCTATTTACTAAACCACAATTCAAGAGGATTATAGGTAGTGAATCAAGTAAGGTCTCGGGTTTATCAAGGTTCTTCCAAAGAAAGGTAAGGCTCAAAAGGTGTTCAAGAGAGTTTCACACGCTCACAGGTAGGTCAAAAAAAAAGGTATACGTCAAATTGGCTCACACTCTTTAAAATTGCCTAAGATCATCTCAAGAGTACACCTTTCTAAATCAATCAGACTAACCAGGAAAATTCTAGGTTTATTCATGCATGGTTCAAGGTAAGCTAATCACACAAGGCATCGATACTTTAGTCAAACAAGACTAGATACATTCGCTAGTGTGCAACGGTCCTTACAAGAAAATCAATTCGATAAATGGCTAGTCACAACAAGATGCAAAGAGTGCACATAATGTCTATGTAACTTCATTTGGCCTCGTTGTAGCCGTGCATTTATGTTTGTTCAATTGAGAGCACTATTCAAAGTCATTGGTATTGATCGAAATCGAGACTTAAATTTTTGCAAAAGAACAGCCACTTTCAACACAAGAGGTGGCTAATATTTTTTGGAAGGATCAAAATTATTTTCAATTAGAACAACAGGAGCCATGAGCTCAAACATCCACAGAAAAGTAGTATTAACTCAATAATAGCTCACAACCCAAATACTCAAATAAAACACGAACATCAATAGCACACAAAGGTGGGCCTCACCCCACCACAAATAAAAAAAATTGTCCTCAAATGCAAATGAAATAAAGTATCCAAAAGTAAAAGTCAGTAAGATAGAGAAGGAGGTAAAGAGGTGATCCTGGTTAATCTGTCGCTCCATCTGTCTGGGCATCAGTGCCCGGTGCATAAGTCTAGACTCGGGCCTCTGTACCTGGTTCACCTCAGAAGGACCAGCAGTACCAGATCCACTAGAATCCAGCAACATCTACCATGGCCTCCTTTGTCTCAGTAAGGCCCTCATATCCTTGCCTTTATCTCCAGGTGGATGTTCTTATCTACCCTTCTTTGTAGGATTTGATTCCCCTATATTTAGTGATACCCTGTACTCTTTTTCTGGGGTGGCATGACAATATTGATCTTTACCATATCTTCAGGATACTCAGACTTCTCCCTACTAGACTCAACAACATGCAAGCACAACCCCACAAGATTTGACCAATTTTTAGGCACAAAAATACGGGATTTTAACAATATCAACATTATGGGCAAGACTTTCGAATTAAAACAGGCATTCAAGCAACTTAATCCTATCAAAGGGACCAACACACATCAACAATATAGAATCATTTGCATAAGAGTTCAAATTCTCACAACTACATGCGGGGTTTGGGAAACCAACCTTAGATGCTGATTAAAATTATATTGAAATGCTAGGTGGCAATGCAATCTAAATCCGAGCACAAATCAATGACTAAAATACTCTAAAAGTGCAAAAATATATAAAATAGAGTGTGGGTGTGAGTTTGGGAAGATAAAAAGTGAGGGAAAGTGAAAGAGCATGAAACTTTTGAACCTTTGGCCTTAAAACCGTCCAGTTCTCTCCTAGTCGGCGATGTCAATTGTGCTCGCCGAGTGGTAACTTACCTCACCGAGTTTTGCAGAACCTCCAGTTAATGTGGGGGTCCAAATGGCGGACAAGATCACAATCGCCGACCTGGTTGGCTATTCACCAAGCTTTTCCTGGGCTTGTCATGTTTTATAGACTCCAATATGAAATGTCTTGAGTCAAATGGCGGATTAGGTCGGGCTCAACGACCTCTTCGTTGATGCACCGATTGGACCATTTACTCGCCAACATGGACTTTTCAAGCACTTTCCACACTTTAACCTGCACAATCAACACACCCTTATTTACCCAAACAAAAATAAAGCAATAAAAGGGTCTTGGGTTGCCTCCCAAGCAACACCTTATTAAACTTCGTGGCACGACGGAAGTCCTCACTCAAGTTCCATTAGTGAGGTTTGCCTCATTTTCATAAGGCAACCCCTCTTTTGGCTCTGGGTAGAGAGAAGATAGAATTGGTCCATTTGGGACCTTTGTCATCATTCACACTCATTCTTAGTATTTCAACACACAAACAAGCAAAATAAAACTAAAAATTAAGTAAGTATCACTATAACTAACAAGAACAAAATTCAACTTAACTAAGAATTCTCAAGTAACACCACTCCCCAGCAGCGGCTCCATTTTGATGCTTATCGTGACCAATGACACTATCCTACGATATGAGTGTCTACGATCGTCGATAATATAGTAGCCCAACCAACGGTTGGGGTCGTATCCCAAGGGAGCGGTTTTTGAAAATAAATAACCAATTAGAATTTCATTCAAATTAGTGGAGCTGAGTGTTAGGATATGGCACTAGGGCTCACCCTCTCAGGATCAACCTCATGTCGACCCACTTCTTAGGCCATCAGTCTAGTGGTTTTGGTTTCGCGACCTCCCTCTCAGGCAAGCCGAAAACACATGGGTGGCTTTGTATTTGAAACTACAAACCCTTTAGATTAAACCACACCCACTAGGTGAAATCACCATTACAATATATCTAACCTATCATCAGCAAGCAAGACGCAACAAGAATATCAACCCATATTTGCTAATTCACACCCCAAGAATGGGGGGTTTTAGCCACACATCAAGAAATAAGAAATTATACCTAACATGATAATGAAATCAACTGGGTATAAGAAATTAAACCTTGACTTAAGCAAAGGAAAGTGAATAGAGAAGACCCACTTCCAACTTGGGGAAGAAGAACTCCTTTCTTCAAGTCTCCACAAAACCTTCTCCAAACTTGAGAGAAAAATATCAGCTAAAATATATTCTGAAAAAATTACTATATTAAAAAAATGTTCTTCTCCTTTTTTTTTATATCCATAATTCTAAATAGTATTTATAGTTTTCATAGATTGTGCTGCGGAGGATTGTTCGGCCACATTAGTTGAGATCGCCAATGAACTCGGCGATCCACCTTTTCGTCAGCTCATCAGCATCAATGTCTTGCATTTTGCATCCTTGCATTCTGGATCATTGGGCGGTATAGTACTGCTTCGCGGAACTGATCGGCGACTCGCCTACTACTCCTTTCCTCGCCTTTTGATCCACTTCCTTCAAGGCTTCACATACTGGAACGAAGGGGGGTTCATGTCATTTCAGCGACTTGCCAAGTTAAACTCGGTGATTCGTAAGATTCCATTTCTAGTTCATTTCAGCCCTATTTGCTCCGTTTTGCGCCTAAGTGTCCATGCTTCCACTAAAACTTCAAATACTTGAAACGTCAGCATTTTAATCAGGTATTGAGATAAAATAAGTATTCAAGGACACTGTTTCCATTAAAATAAAGCCCTAAATGAGTCCAATATGTGGACTCATCAGTCACTCCCATGATCATCAAAACCTTATAAATTCAGTAATGAACTCTTGATGATCTTCCTCAACGTCAGACCCATGAAACATTGGAGGATTCATCCTAGTGAAGTCCCTCACTCTATATTCCATCGTACCCACATTTGGGTTTATGGGAACAGTAACTTGACTATTTGCGTTGGCCATCAAGTCTTGAGCCACTACTGGAAAAGCAACCCTAAACTTCGTATAGTTAGTTGTTTGGCCAAAGGATCGATCGAAGCTTGAGGAGCTTGGGGAGGAGCTTCTTGTTCCACATTCTCCCTCACAATCCTTCTAGCATAAGCTCTTTGAGTTGCCATAATTTGTAGAGCATCGGGTAATGATTAGGAGAGCGACCTTATAGAGTTAAACTCTATTGCACAACTTTAGGAATGAAGTGGAGTTTCTGAATTATCTTGTCGAATCTTTTTCATAAATGTAGCGCGCTTCACAGTTATGAACTAGATTCTACTCGGCGTGGCTTAAGAGATATCCTAGGACTATTCTAAACCTTGGCCTTTGAATAATAAGTTTGTCATGACCCTGGGTACCCCCTTGATGTAACATGGTGTATAGGACCCCGACAGACCCCATACAAGCCACTTAGAATTAATAACATAGGAAATAGAACAAAAAAAGTAAAAGAACATTTCAAGTCCAATCGTTTTAAAAAAGAAAATTGGATGTATAAAACACTTGTGTTAATAGCCATCTAAGAAAATAGAATGACATTAGGCCTAGCCCATACATCATGTCCAAAATTGAAATACAAGAAAGACACTGAGAACAATTAAAGTCCCTCCTCGAATCACGAGGACTCAAAAAAGCTCGGGAACTTCAAAATCAACTACTTGCCAGGAAATTGAGAAACCTGACTATCGGACCCTACATTTAGGGAAATGTAGGCAATAGTATGTGTTAGTACAAAATAATCTACCAAGTATGATAGCTATGCATAAAAAATTTAAATCATGCTAAAAGAGGACATTTCATGACATGCAAATGACCAAGCTAAAACAAGATATAAAAGGGTTAGAAAATGTAAGTCATGAAACATGGTCAATACAAGCTAATCATCCTTTAAAGCCTTTGAACACATATTAGATATTTCTTGAAGTAACCTTAGTTCATTATTTATGTGGGAAGTAGGATAAACCGACATAGAGACCATGTGAGCTATAACATGATCCCCGGTGTCTCCCACGCCGAAAAGAGTTATCCAACTTGCCATGGTGGATCCACTAGATAATGTTTATATAGAAAATCATTGTATGGGGTCACATAGGTAAGGGATAAGCAGATTGCTTCATGAAACTCGGCCTCTACAAATGGAAGAGCTTCAATCTAAATATCCTCTCGGTGCTAAGCATAAATCCCACAAAATAGTTATTTCTAACTTGATCTTATTATCCATGTAAAAGCATGTCTTCTTGCCAATCAAAGATAAATCATTACACATAGAAAGGTATCATACAATAACCAATCCAATCTAGGTTTCATTAGGATAGCCCTTAATATTTTTATGAATTAGGTGAGATGACCTTGCAACCCAAGAATCTTTATTATGTGAGAAAACCTTTCACAACTTGCTTTTACGTGTATATGAGAAAATCCTGTCAATAACACATCAACGTCAGCATCATTGATACTTTACACTCAAAGCATCCCGATAATATAAGCATAGATTTCATAACAACATGCATAATTCCATAATTTACCTTCCAAGGCTCAAAACCCACTTTCAATCATCAATATTTAGAAGACATGGGTTAGCTATGGATTTCATCATAAATTCCTGTAATTCTATCAATACATGCTTGATATTATAAGATTCTTCATTTATAATAAAAATCCCACATCATATGATCATAACCTGAAAACATGTGTACTATAAGGGTTCTTGGGGAAATTGTCATATATTCATAGTATTTCATCAATTTATGCATAAAAGATTATAATTCAATCATTTAAATCAATAATGAAGAGTACTCATGATAATTAAAGAAAACCCTAACTCAATTAGGGATTTCAAAATTTTAAAATAGAGGAATTTGGGAACTCCATGAATTGAAGGAATCCATGGATGAAAACTATCATACCTTGAGGCCAATTTCTAATCATCAAATGGAGGAATTGAGACTTGAATTGAAACCCTAGGTTGAATCCTTCTTCTTCAAGCTTTCTAGAGAGAGAAATATTTGAGAGTTCTTCTTTTTGGTGAATTTAAGGAGAATGAAGTGAATGGGTGAGTTTTGGGGTTAAAACCACTTATATAGGGGTCTTAGTGAAGTGTAAAACGACGTAGTATAGGGATAAAATAATTAGGAAAAGACCCAACTTCCCCTGAACTTAACTGTCGAACCACCATCCACTGCCCCTAGTTTACAGACCGTGGACTGACCAACGGTCTGTCCTGCACGGCTGTCGACTATTGTTAGAAAATGGTTTTTTGGGCCATAGAACCACGTTCCCCCAACCACGGACCATGGTCTTACCAACAATTTGTTCATTCGGACGTGGCTCTGGTCTTCGTGACAGGCCTAGGAAGGGCCATCCACGGACCACATCTACTGTATGATGTTTCATCCATGGGACGTGGGTTGGAACCTACGGCTTCTTAAAAGTCTTGTCTTATAATCACACTTTATTTTGTTGGGGGTGGGGCAAATGGATTGTGAGTGGTAGGGTCTGAGTAACCAAACTCACAATCCTCTCTTGTTGTTTTCTTTCATGTGTTCTTTTCCACCAAGAGACTGTTTTAATTTCTATTGAACCGGCATATTTAGGAATGTATGTGTAGGAGTAACTAGACAAATGAAAGCATGATGGCACAAAAAACATGAAAAAAATAATCCCTATCCAAAAATGTTGAAATGTGCTAGATTGATAGTCTTGATGAGTTGAATGTGTTGGATCTTAATGTGACATGATAGGGAACCAATGTCACCTCGTTACTTAAGCTAAAACTTGCACTGGGTAATCTCATAATAAAACAATGTGCCAAGAGTGTGTGAGAAAAGTTGAATGTTCAAACAGTTTGTGCCAATCTAGAACTTGCCCCATTGGTCCTACTAATATGATATAGGCAAGAAGTTGGGAAGTGATCATAGGCCCTTGTTCAAATTAGTCCAGTTAATCCTAAAATGATTCAACCAAATGAAATCAATGTTACCTTTGATCCAAATATTTGAGACTTAAATAGACCATTTATTTTAATTCACCTAACTCACCTTCCCTTAAAATATTGTCTTGGCCCCGGTCCCTCTATGGACATGTGACCTTGACTTAGTCCAAAAGCCTAAGTTGAGGATGTCTAAGTCAAAAGTTACCTTGATCTTGGCCCTGGTCCGACATCGGATATTGTGCACCTCAACTAATACGAAATCCATAAGTTGAGGATGGCTATGAAAGAGGAACACAAAATAAAAAAAGGGTATGAAAGGAGTTTTGTGTTGAAAAGAGAAAAAGAAGTGATAGAAGAGGATGTGACTTTGTGCAAAAGAAGCAAAACATGATAAAAAAAATTGCTGAAAAAAAAAGTGAAAAACAAGAGCCAAAAAGTCGAAAGTCACATCCATGTTAAAGAGAGTCGAGGGAAAGAAAGTAAAAAGAAAGGATGTCAAAAATAGGTTGTGTAACATCCCAGAAATCTAATGTACTAAGCTAGAGCCTAACATGTAAACTAGTAGCCTAAATGGGGTTGAACGTTAAGATTAGAGTCCTAAAATAACCTCCCTAAGTTAGTACTAATGTTTTAGTCCCTAAACGTCAAGGCAACGCCCCCCCAAGGGTCCTTGAGGAGGGCCACGGGATTGCCCAAAAAACTATCAAAAATAACATGACCCACGAAATGGGTACCCATTCCCCATGGGTGGACTCACCCCCATAGGTGGGGGTCGTCAATCGAGGGTAGAACACCCCCAACTCTCCAAAAGTCTCTGTCCAAGCTACGACCATGCAGTACGGTCCGCAAAACCACTAATGACCCATGTGTGTGGGGTCTCGTCAGTGGGAAGCTTGAGTTGGCCAAGAGGAGGGGCTGTAGACCCAAATCACAGACCTGTAGGATGGGGCGTGAGTCCATCTATGGTCTGTGGGTGGTGGGCATATGTCCCCCTGCAAAAGCTGCTAATTCTCGGCCAAGGCTTAGTCGAAGCCATAAATTCCAAAACTTATTATATTAGTGTGGGGTCATTTTAATTCATTTATTTAGACATATAAATGTATTTTTAACTATTAACCAACTCTTTTAAACCTCATAACTCATAAGACTCAAAACATAACCAACTCCCCTCTCCAAATATTCTCTCTCTAGAAAACTCCATTGAAGAGCAAGAACAAGGTCAAGCTTAGGATTCAAGGAGCAACATTTCTTCTTCAAATTCGTGTGGGATATCCAATAAATGTATGGTAGTCTTGATTTATGGATAGTTTCCTTCCATAAGGCCCTTCAAAACTCCATTTCTCAAAGATAAAATCCTCCAAAACATAAGGTTTTCAATCCTCCAAAACCTAGGGTTTTCAATCTATGGCATGGATTAACTTTCAAAACAATATCAATGTGTTTCTTGTATTATATGATGATATAATTGATGAATTAATATTGTTTACCTAAATGAATCATCCAAGAATCCATGAATTCCTAGGTTTCCCTAAATTGGTTCT
The DNA here is from genome assembly GCA_036250505.1 of Solanum acaule. Classification (NCBI taxonomy): domain Eukaryota; kingdom Viridiplantae; phylum Streptophyta; class Magnoliopsida; order Solanales; family Solanaceae; genus Solanum; species Solanum acaule. The sequence goes on along the minus strand of JAJOOR010014118.1, from coordinate 6,754 downwards.
TGAAGCATGAATATGGGTCTTTGATAGTAGATTGTGTTCGAATTATGAATGTGAAGGATTGCTTATTTGAATTAGGTTATTATACATGTTCAATGAAGTAATTCTAGAGATATTGATTTATCATGATCCATGACCCTTGTAGGGTAATTTATTAGGACTTTTCTTATAAATAGACTATGAATATTATGTGAAAGGATTACTCACATGTTTATGATTCTAAGGTTGAAAGGACATTCACACCTAATGAATCTATGAGCTCTTATGATGTTATGTTTTTTGGAGTGCCTAGTGCATTCTCTCATGAACATGAACTTAAGTAAAGACTTAATATGAATTTAAAGGTAATTATGCATAGCACCGAGTGAATATGAGTATGAGATGGGTTCCTTCATGCTAGTACTCTGAGTTCCCAATATGATTATCTCATGAGATGGAAACCTTCACGTTAGTAGTCCGGGTTTCTAGTGGCAATCTTCTTATCCCATAACTATGTGCCCACATAGGTCTTTAGCTAGTGGATCCACCTAAAAGCTAAAATGTACGTTCAAACTTAGATAGGTAGGACACCTCTTTTCGGTGTGGGAGTAGAACACCAGATTCCATGTAGCTCACATGGTCTATGTCAGTTAAGTCTAGTTACATATATGATAAGAATATGAATATTACAAGACTATGGACTATAACTATGACTTCTTAAGAGGTACTACTTAGTATTTGTGGGGGTATGGGACTCCATTTGTGCATTGCACAAGTAGGCTTCAAGAGTGGTTGTGGTAAGGCTCTCCTATGCTATGATGACTTATGAATTATGCATGTATGATATGTGTTGTTGTTAAGGATGAATTTATTTCTCACAAGTTATGATTATGAATATTTCATTGTCTATGAATGTTGGCTAATGATGAGGTCAAGGTAATATATGTATGATGTGAGTTATCTAAAAGCGGTACTTGACAATTGGTAGGGTTATGGGATCTTGCCTTTGCATTGCACTAGTATAGCTTTGGGTTGTATATGATATGGTTTGACTTATGTTTCTTCATAAATGTGCATGATGGCTTTTAAACTTGATAAAAGCATGCTTTCAACTAAAAGTCCCTTTTATGCATGTTTTAAGGATTTTTATGCATGGCTTCCATACTTATTACATTATTTGTGCTAACCCATAATCTCTACATTTTCTTATAAGTGTCGATTCCGGTCGTTGAGACGTACTTCTCCTGTCAAGTGAAGCTTGGGTTGGCTATTCCCTAAGCTTGGTGAGTCCTCATGGTTCAAGGACAAGATTTTATTCTTTTCCAGTTTCTATCGTACTTTCTATTATGAGATTTTATTGTAAAGGGCTTTGACCCTATTTGTACTCTCTATTGTACTAGTTGGTGATTGAGACAAGCTCTAGACTCTTATATTCATTTATGAAAAAGAAGTTGACTTCGATTGTAAAAGTTTTAAATTACGCAGCATTTCTATAACTTTATGTTTATGATTATGCTAAGGGCTTGTATGAGACCCCTTCGGGGTAAAGTACACCGTATTAAGTCTAGGGGGTACCCCTGGGTCTTGAAAAACTTGATAATCAGAGCACAAGATTTAGAATGATTCTATGATGATGTCACATTAACCACATCTAGTAGAATCTTGTTCATAAGTGTGACGCGCTACACTTATGAATGAGAGGCTATAAGATGTTTAGGAACTTTTCCTTCTTTCATTACTCTTTCGTTGTGCCTTAGAGTTTAAACTCTATGAAGTCCATTTCCTAACCCTTTTCTTGTGTATATAGGATATGAATACAAGAGGGTGAATGCAAGAAAGATGGAAGAGGAGATTGTGAATGAGGGAGTTCCTCCCCAAGGTCCTCAAGGTCCTCAACAGCCTCAAGATCCTCAAGTTCCTAATGATGAGGGGGCTATGATAAATGTCGAAATAAGGTCGGCTCTCCAAATATTGACTCATGCTTTAACGGCTCAAGTCAATAGGGATGCTAGAGCTCATGTGAACCCTAATGAGAGAACCGTGTCTTCAAGGTTGAGAGATTCCACATGGACGAACCATCCTAAGTTCTTTGGTTCTAAAGTGGGGGAAGACCCTCAAGAGTTCGTGGAAGAGGTCTACAAGATAATTGATGCTATGGGGGTGACTTCTAGAGAGAAAGCGGAGCTATCCGCTTATCAATTGAAGGGAGTGGCTCAAGTTTGGTATACACAATGGAAGAGAATTAGGCTGGAGGAAGTGGGTCCTATAGGTTGGGAAGTCTTCAAGAAAGCATTCCTTGATAGGTTCTTTCCCCGTGAGAAGAGGGAAGTTAAGGTGGAAGAACTTATCAACCTTAGTCAAGGAGGTATGGGTGTTAAAGAATATTCTTTAAATTTTACCGAATTGTCAAAATATGCTCCATCCTTGGTGGTGGAGCCTAGAGATGAGATGAGTAGATTTGTAACGGGTGTGTCTAGTTTGGTGAGAAAAAAATGTTATTCGGCTATGCTTCATGACAACATGGATATATCCCGTCTTATGGTGTATGCTAGGCAAATGGAAGATGAGAAACACCAAGAAAAGAATAGGGAAGTGAAGAGGCCTAGGACCGATGATGGAAATTCCTCTAAGGGTAATTCTGAGGGTCAAGGTAGACCAAGGTTCAAGAGAAAGTTTTCAAACTAAGGCTCCTCTAGCATTCCAAGTGTCAGCAAAGATAGGGTGTCTAACCCTAAGCCACGAGAAGGTAATAGTGGTGGTTCCTATGTTGATAGACCTACTTGTGAAAAATGTGGCAAGAAGCATGAGGGTAAGTGCTTAGTTGACACAGATGATTGTTTTAGTTGTGGGAAGAGCGGTTATATGACGAGAGATTGTCCCATGCTAAGGGGTCAAGAAAGAGAGGGCAAGCAAGTCCCTCCTAGTGGTTCAAATTCCGATGCTCCCAAGAAGAACCATTTTAATGCTTTTCAATCCCGAGGTGATAAAGAGAGCTCCCCGGATATTGTAACGGATATGTTGCAACTCTTTTCCATTGATGTTTATGTATTGTTAGCCCCCGGTGCCACTTTGTCGTTTGTTCCACCTTTTGTGGCTATGAAATTTTAAATACTCCCCGAAGAGTTATTATACCCTTTTTCGGTGTCTACCTCGGTTGGTGACTCGGTAGTGGAAAAAAGAGTCTATAGGAGTTGTCCTATTTCTTTGTCTCATAAAGTCACTTTGGTTGACATGATAGAGTTAGACATGCTAGACTTTGATGTCATTTTGGGTATGGATTTGTTGCACGCATCTTATGCCTCTATTGATTGTAGGACTCGGGTAGTAAAGTTTCAATTTCCAAATGAGTCATTTTTAGATTTGGAACGGGGAAATTCAATCCGTAGAGGTCAATTTATTTCTTGTCTCAAAGCTTGGAAAATGATCTCCAAGGAGTGCATCTACCATATTATTAGAGTTTTGGATGTTGAGTCCGAGAATCCTTCTTTAGAGTCAGTTTCCATGGTGAGTGAATTTCCTGAAGTCTTTCCAGATAACTTGCCCGACATTCCACCCAAATGGGAAATAGACTTTTGCATTGATCTCTTGCCTGATACTCAACCTATATCCACTCCTCCCTATATAATGGCTCCGGCCGAATTGAAAGAGTTGAAGGAGCAACTCAAGGACTTATTATACAAAGGCTTTATTCAACCAAGCATCTATCCATGGGGTGCTCTGGTATTTTTCGTTAAGAAGAAGGATGGCTCCCTTAGAATATGTATTGACTACCACCAATTGAATAAGGTAACCAGAAAGAAAAAGTACCCTCTTCCTAGAATTGATGATTTGTTTGACCAACTCCAAGGTGTGAGTTACTTTTCGAAGCTCGACCTATGTTCGAGAAATCACCAACTAAGGATGAGATGGGTTGATATTCCTAAGACAGCCTTCCAAACAAGATATGGTCACTATGAATTCCTAGTAATGTCTTTTGGTCTAACCAAAGCCCCGGCGGCATTCATGGACCTTATGAATATGGTGTTTAGGCAATACCTTGATACATTCGTGATATTTTTTATTGACGATATATTGATATATTCAAGAAGTGATGGTGAACATATGGATCATTGAGGATCATCTTGCAAGTCCTTAAAGACCACAAATTATATGCTAAGTTTAGTAAATGTGAGTTTTGCCTAAGGTCGGTTTCCTTCCTTGGTCATATTGTGTCGAGCATGGGTATTGAGGTAGATCCTAAGAAGACGGATGCAGTCAAAGGTTGCCCAAGACCTCTAACCCCTACCAATATTAGAAACTTTTTGGGTTTTGTCGATTACTATAGGAGGTTTGTTGAGGGTTTTTCCTCCATTGCTTCTCCGTTGATGGCCTTGACTCAGAAGAAAGCTAAGTTTGTGTGGTCAGAGGCTTATGAGAAAAGCTTCCAAGAGTTGAAAGATAGACTTACTTTCGCTCCGGTGTTGACCTTACCGAAGGGTACCAATGGGTTTGTGGTATACTGTGACGCTTCTCGAGTGGGCTTGGGATGTATCCTTATGCAACATGGTAAGTGATTGCCTATGCTTCAAGGAAACTCAAGATCCATGAAATGAATTATCCAACTCATGATCTCGAATTAGCGGCGAGTGTGTTTACCTTGAAAATTTGGAGGCACTACCTATATGGGGTCCATGTAGATGTTTTCGCTGATCACAAGAGTCTTCAATATGTGTTTAGCCAAAAAGGCTTGAATCTCCTTCAAAGAAGGTGGTTTGAGCTTTTAAAGGATTATGACATGAGCTTTCTTTACCACCTCGGCAAAGCCAATGTTGTTGCGGATGCCCTAAGTCGATTGTCAATGGGTAGTGTGGCTCATTTAGCGGATGAGAAGGAGTTAGTTCGTGATGTTCATAGGTTGGCCCAGTTAGTGGATTCCACCAAGGGTGATGCCATGCTCCATCATTGTTCCGAATCCTCCTTTGTGGTTTATGTCAAGTCTAAACAAGGCCTTGATCCCATACTGATAGAGGTGAAAGAATCAGTACTTAACAAATCCATTGACCCTTTCTCCTAAGGGGGAGATAGGGTGCTTAGGTACCAACATATATTATGTGTTCCGGATGTTGATGGATTAAGAGAGCAAATTTTAGAAGAGGCTCATGGTTCGCGGTATTCTATTCATCCGGGATCCACCAACATGTACCATTACCTATTGGAAGTCTATCGGTGGAATGACATGAAGAAGGATATAGCGGGTTTTGTAGCTAAATGTACGAATTGCCAACAAGTTAAGGCCGAGCATCAAAGACTAGAAGGCTTGTCCCAAGTTATAGATATTCCCACTTGGAAGTGAGAGGATGTGAATATGGACTTTATAGTGGGTTTTCCCCGTTCTCGAAAGCAACATTATTCTATTTGGGTCATTATCGATAGAATGACAAAATGAGCCCACTTTATTCCTATCAAGATTTCATTCTCTGCGGAAGACTATGCCAAGTAATGCATCAAGGAGATAGTGAAGTTACATGGGGTTCCTTTGTCTATTATTTCGGATCGAGGTGCTCAATTTACTTCACATTTTTGGGAGGCATTCAAAAAAGGGCAAGGTACTAAGGTCAAGTTTAGTACGACCTTTAACCCTCAAATGGATGGTCAAGTGGAACGTACCATTCACACTGTAGAGGATATGTTGAGGCCGTGTGTCATAGATTTTAAAGGTAATTGGGATGATCATCTACCGTTGATAGAGTTTGCCTACAACAATAGTTAACACTCAAGCATTTCCATGGCTCAGTTTGAAGCACTATATTATAGGAGGTATAGATCTATGGTCGGTTAGTTTGAAGTAGGTGAAGTAGATTAGATTGGATTGATGTTTCCTATGATTATCTATACTTATTCATGTTTAATTGTTGGTGTATTGATGAGTTGAGAATTATGGCCTTATGGGCAAAGTTATGGGTTGATCCCTTTGTTTATGGAATTGTACTTAGATTATGTTTATGTTATTGAATTACATTGTTGATTCCTATTGCTATCTATCTCAATTGATTATGAATTGTTGAGGATTGATCCATGGTGATCATGGCTTAGAGAATTGGTAAGTTGACCTAACTTCTAGTCTATAGTATGGGAATTGATATTGTGTGGTTTGACCCACTTATGGTGCTGGTGTTTACTTCATGTCTATCTATGCATGTTGAGATCATGGCCTTGAAGGCAATAGATGTGAAGTGAATTGATGATTATGATGCTTATGTTTATGAAGTTATGCTATAAAGGTTATGTATGAAATCATCAATGCTAGTAGGATGTTTAAAGTGTATTGATGATGAGGAGTATAATGTGAATGATAATGTTAGAGATAAGGTGTGGTCTACATGATTGATTATGTTAAGGAATATTGTGTAATGACCCCTACCTATATAACCGCTATATGAAAGTGTGATCATATACATGTTAGGAGTACCTATTCAATGTTGAATGTGTCCTTGTCTCCTATGATGAAGAGTGGGTGTGTGGTCTAGAATCCCAAAGCGCTTTATATGTGAATTGCTCATAATTTGGGGATATTGTGAATGTGTTGTATCCTTTGAAGGGAAATGCACTCAATATCAATGTTGTTGCTATTATGTCACTATGAGGACCAATATGTACACACACACACACACTACATGTATAGCTATGAATATGATGTGTTATGGTGTCTATTGAAAGGTTAACTCTTATATGCACCCTTACATCTTATTATGCATGCAAAGTGTATGATTAGCAAGGTATGAATATGTGTGGTATGAAG
>JAJOOR010014117.1:0-29660 GCA_036250505.1 Solanum acaule | reverse complement strand
GGTCGTTCTAGACCAAAATCGATATTCCGAAGCTAACCTAGCTGTCAGAATTTTCATCTGAGCACGTCTTCCAAGAAGGTTGACCAAAGTCAACTTTTTAAGTTATAAAATCTCCAAAACAGGGAAACGGGCCTAAACCCCAAACGAACGACCAGGCGACCGAACAGTCAGTGCCAGCAAGTCATAAATGACTTGGGGTCGCTACAGGAATGCTCTAAACGAGGGAAAGAATTCATTAATTTAAAAATGACCTGGAGGGTCATTACAGATAAACACCCCACACTTTGAAATATTTCAAGTTGAATTTCCTTTCTTTCTATAACTCATATGGAATAGATTGCGTTTTGCTATGGGGTACCCTATTGAGTGTTTGGTTAGCCGTAAGGGTAGCTTCTCCCCACAAATTTTCCGGTGAAACAACATGGATTAACAAGGCATTCATCATTTGCTTTAATGTTCTGTTCGTGCGTTCCACTATCCCATTTGATTGTGGTGTGTAGGGTGCAGTAGTTTGATGAATAATACCATATTACAAACATATATCTACAAAAGAAAATTCTTATTACCCACCTCTCTCACTCCAAATCATTTTTATCTTCCGATTTAATTGATTCTCCACTTCATTCTTGTATTAATTAAATGCATCAATTGCTTCATCCTTATTATTAAGCAAATATACATAACAATATCGAGTTCAATCGTTAATTAAAGTTATAAGGTACTTTTTCCCACTGCGAGATGGTATTGACTTCATATCGCATAGATTTGTATGAATTAAGTCTAGAGGATTTGAATTCCTGTCAACAAACTTATAAGGATGCTTAACAAACTTAGATTCAACACAAATTTCACATTTTGATTTATCACACTTGAAGTCAGGTAATACTTTTAAAGTAATCAATTTTTGCAAGGTTTTGTAATTGGCATGTCCCAAAATGGGCATGCCATAAATCTAACTCCAATAAGTAAACAAAAGCAGAATTCTTATTAATATTGTCAACAACCATTACATTCAATTTGAAAAAGCCCTCAGTGAGGTAGCCCTTTCCTAAGAACATCTCATTCTTATTTATTACAACTTTGTCACTAACTAGGACACACTTAAACGCATTTTTAATGAGCAGTGCAGTAGAAACTACATTATTCCTGATAGTAGGAACATGCAGAACGTTGTTCAGAGTCAACACCTTACCGGATGTCATTTTCAACATTACTTTTCCAGTTCCTGCAATCTCATTGTTGTTGTGTTCCCCATGAATAGATCTTCCTCGAACTCAGCAAGAGTATACGTTGAAAAAGCTTCTCTTGTAGAGCAAACATGTCGTGTGGCACCTGAGTTGAGAAACCACTCCTTTGAATTTTCAACTAAGTTACACTCCGAGATCATTGCACATAGATCATCTGCATCATCCATCTTTTCAACTATGTTCGCTTGAATTTTGCCTTTGTCCTTGTCTTTCCTTAGAGCACGACAGTCAGAAGACTTGTGATTAGTCTTACCACAATTGTAACAGTTTCCCTTGAATTTCTTCTTTGTGTAACACCCCAGAAATTTTTTGAGCTAACACTCGATATAGCAAGGTCAGGTCACTAGATATAGCACCTTGAGTTCCAAAAAGAACTAAAGAGAGTTCAATCAAGTCATTCCTAGGTTCTTCTAAGTTTTGGGTCAACTTTAAACGACCATAACTTTTAGCACATGATGAGTTAGGAGACCTATAAGGTATCAAATGAAAGATCTCTGAGTCCTCTTTCTAACGCCGCCGAGTATGCTAAATTTCAAGCTCGGATGAGGGAGATATGACCGTTCGAGTGCAATCTCTCTAGATAGGGCCTTTCTATCCGAACTAAGGAGGGGTATTTTGGTCTTTTCCTTACCCAATCAAATTAATACGAATTTTAGTAATATTTTGGGGACAAATCTGATTTGGGTCAGTTTTCATAAATCCAAATACACTTAGGATTTTAGAAGAGAGTTCAAGAAGAGAAAACAGGAGAAAAGAGGGAAGGTTCAAGACGTTCAAGATTCTTGCGATCTTCGAGGGGTTTTCACCAACGATTTTATCCTAAGAGGTATGTGAGTTCTCATAGTGTTGGGTTCGTTCACCCACACGCCAATCATGTTATTTTCAGTGCAAATTCATTTTTAAAGTTAAAGGATTTGAGTTCTTGAAGTGTTTTCTTGAAATTCCTTTAGTAATCTTGATTGTTGGGGTTTGGATGAGTTCTTGAGATAATTGTATGGATTGTAAGAGTTTTTTTTTAGTAGATTCTTGTTTACTTTGGTTGGGTATTCAAATCTAAGTGATTGGAGAAGAAACCATTCGATTCTAGGCGAGTTAGAGTCAGAAAATGAGAAAGAAAAGTCATCGGGGTTTTCTGGGTTGGGCCCTGGCACCCTGCGCCAGCCAGTGCGCCCCAACCACACCTCTCTAGGTAGTGGACTGGCGCCCTGCGCCACTCAGTGCTCCAGGGTCGCCTGCCCCCACCCTTTCTCCGTCGTTTTGCCCCTCTGTGTCCTTTAAAAGGGTACCTTCAAGCCCTATCAATTCTAAACACTCTAAACTACTTCTAAACATCTAGATATGATTCATAACATGAATCACAACCTTGGATTCATTATTCAAATTCAAGGTTGAGTTAAGAGTTAAGTCTTGAGTGTTCATTCGAACATTTTGAGAAAGCCCCTTTGAGCCTTGTTGAGGAGTCTTCTACAACTTCTAATAACTTGTTTCAAGACTCGAGCAAGTAAGTATGAGAATGTATTCACAAGTCTAAATTATCATCACGAGATCCTTCATATCATGAACCATAACTCTTGAATTCATAATTCAAATTCAAGAGAGAGAGAGTTAAGAGTAGAGTTCAAGAAAGTCTTTGAGTTCAATTATGAATCCTTTGAGATCAGCTATCGATCTTAGCTAAGTTTTGAGGAAGTAGGTATGAGAATGAGAAGAGTCATATACATGAGTCCCATATTGTTATGTAGACCCTAGAGTCGAGTCGTTTATGTCGATAAATTTTGCATGAACTCCATAGTTTGAGTATCTTTGAGAGAAGTAGTATCTTCAAGTTCTAAGTCGTAAGTATTGAGTTCCTAATCCTTTTGAGATTATATTCCTAATAATGGGCCTACTACATATTAGCCATAAAGGTCTTTGAGGTGAGTAGTTCATGTCTATAATTCCGCATGAACCCTCTGAATCGAGCATTCTTGAGATGAGTAGTATCATTGAGTCCCTGAGTTCTGGAGTTGTTGAGTTCCGAGTATTGAGTTCTATAAATGGTTATTGAAAACATTGAATTGAGTTGTTCACGTCCATAATTCGGCATGAATCCTATTTTGAGAAGTCTTTTACAATCTTTTTAAATTTATTTTAAGACTTGAGCATATGAGTTTGAGGAGGAGTAGTGTCACGACCCGAGCCTACACCCTGGATGTGACCGGCACTCGAGAACCATTTCTGGTCCCCAATTGAACCCTCGTCATGGCTGACTACAAGCGGAAGACTAACTCAAGCATACAAAGCTAAAAACTGAATAAAAATTCATGAAACTCAATTACAAAGCTTTAACTCAAATGAAAAGCTCTGAATAAAAATAAATTATTCAACTAGCCATAAAATAGGCAACTTAAGTCTTTAAAACATTTAACAAAATAAATGAACAGACTTCTGAAACTCTACTGTCTATATATGAAGCCTCTAATTGACAAAGATGGAAGTCGGGACAAGACACACGACATCCTAACAAAACTGAAAAGTAAATGAAATCCTTTGGAAGCAAGGAGGCTCACCATAGCTAAATCAAACTCTATGTGGTATCAACAAAGCTTCTGTTGATGACCCTGAATACCAATATGGAGGTGAGTTCATACAACTCACATCCCCCATAAACCATGTAGCCAACGTGGGTAGAAAGGGTCAAACTTTTTAGATGATTCCTTAATGCTTTTCGCATAGACTAGTGGATCCACTTGGTAGTAGGTTCTATACCCTGGCAAAGTATAGGATAGTTCTGGCAGCATGGGCTAGACGCTGTATCATCACATAGCTCATAGTGATGGTTGTTGGTTAGAGAATTTCCCACAGAGTTATATTGTATTTTTATATACAAACTGAGTTATTATTGTATTTTTCAATACATTGAGTTGCTATCTACTGTTTTAAAAGCTTTTCATATATTGTATCTTTTATTGTTGCTTTATCCAGAGTTGAGTATCAAGAGTTGAGTATCCAGAGTTGTGTATCCTGTTATTGAGTAGAGCCCTATTTTCTCTGAGTTGAGTTGAACTATGTTTCACTGAGTTGAATATCATGTTATTGAGTTGAGCCCTATTTTCTCTGAGTTGAGTTAAACTATGTTTCTTTGAGTTGAGTGAGTTGAGAAGAGGTAAGTATGTTTCTTTTCCATGAGTTCAAGATTATGCTTATGCGTTAGAATTCTCCTCACATGCTCGTACATTCCATGTACTGAGCCATTTGACATGCATCGTCTCATGATGCAAATACACGTATTCAAGATCATCAACATGCATTTCGTTGAGGTCATGTGATATTCCAGTTAGCTTTGGTGAGCCATTTTATATTCCAGAGAACGTCACCTTTATCTTACAGTAAGTAGTTTTTGAGATATCATGGGTCTTGTCTGATATCCTTCTGTAATAGTAAAGGTTTCATAGATAGATAGAGTTGAGGAGTTTCTGTATTTACTTTTATTTTGAGTATTGTATAGACTTTTAAAGAGGTGGAGTATTTGAGTTCAATGAAATTTAATTTAGTATTTAAGCTTTTGTATGCTTGAGTTAGTCTTTCGCTTGAGTCAGTCAGGAAAAGGGTTCGCTTGGTGACCAACAATGGTTCTCGAGTGCCGGCCACATCCAGGGTGTAGGCTCGAGTCGTGACACTTTGCCTGCTCTGACTTTTGTTCGTTGGACTTCTTTCTTTTCTTGCCTTTGGTAGAAGCCTCTTAAACAATATTAACTCCTATGATTGTCGAGCTCCCACGAAACTTCTTTTTGGTGGTCTTGTTATCTTCCTCAATCTTGATCCAAATCACAAGATCTTCAAACTTCATTTCCTTGCGTTTGTGCTTTAAATAATTCTTGAAGTCGTTCCACGAAGGAGGTAACTTCTTAATCATTGCAGCCACTTGAAAAGCTTCATTAACTACCATGTCCTCAGCAATAAGATCATGGAAAATAAGTTGAAGCTCTTGAACTTGTTATTCAACAGTTTTGCTAGCTGTCATCTTATAGTCTAAAAACTTTGCGACCACAAACTTCTTCAAGCATGCATCTTCTGTCTTATATTTTTTCTCAAGTGCATTCCACAATTCTTTCGAAGTTGTCAATGTGTTGAAAACATTATATAAGTCATTCTCTAAAGCACTTAAAATGTGGCACTTATATAAGAAGTCTATCTGTTTACATGCTTCAATAATCATGAATTTTTCTCTGTTTGACCTATCAGCAGCAACAGACACTGAAGTTTCTTCATTGGTAAATTTCTACAGACTAAGAGTGGTAAGCAAGAAAAAATATCATTGCTGCCATCCTTTGAAATTCATACCAGAGAATTTTCTAGTTTCTCTGCCGGTGGAACAACAGTTCGGGTTGGTGCAGCATCATCCACATAAGTCGTAGCACTATTAATTGTCATTTCTGATAAACAAAAATCGATTCAACTAATTCAGTAAGCAATACATAAAATTGCAAACTTTATTAGAGTAGAAAACCATGAAGGCTTTAGTCTCCACCCACAAATACAAATTAACAAATAAAACAATAATTTCTTTTAAATTGTTATTCAATTTGTATTTAAACTAATACTAATGATAACAAAACTTTTCAGAAACAGTAAATTCCAAAGTTTAAATCATGTAGCGAAGAACAAGAATTAATGATTATAAAACATACCAGAATCTGTAACAATCGTATGAAACAGAAAGGAAAGAAAATCGACCACACTGAATGCACAATCTAGTATCCGAGGTTTGAATTGGAATAGATCCTCACGGAATAGAATAATTTTATTCACCAGTGATTTGATACCCAAAATAATGGTGTCAGCGAGCTACTCAACGGCAGTAAAGTAGACGAATAATGAATTTGTGCAGAAGAAGAAGAAGTTCAGAAATTTTTGTAAGTAAAAAGTCTGAGGAATAACATGTATTTATAGCCAAGAAGCACTGGTTTTGAAAGGTTGCAACCTTTCAGAAACTACACAACCATTCATGAATGTTTGAAACCTTCTAGAATGGTCATGACTGTTCCTGAAAGTTATAACCTTTCAGAACAGTTATTTCCAATGGTGGGAAATTCAAATAAAATGGAAAAGACGTTTAAACTCAGGTCGCGCAGATCCGAGTTAGGTTGGATCATTTCGGCTAATTATTTAAATAATTAAAAAATGTTTCAGCCATTTAATTTAATTAATTAAATAAATAATTAAAATAAATATTTTCCAAAAAATAATCTGTCGATCGATCTTTTTCCAAAGCCAAAGCCAAAAAGCCAAAGTCATAGCCGAAGCCAAGCGAGTGAAGATGACGGCGCTAGGGGGGTCCCTCTTTCCATCCCTGTTTACAACTAGTGGAAGTATTTCTCTTATTCAAACACTTTAAGTTTTATTTCCACCACAATTGAGGGAGAAATGCCTTTTACTAAAGCATAAGAGAACCTTTCAAATTCTTCTTTTCATCTTCCCTTAATTTTCCATTAATTCTTACTACATACCCAATAGTAGTTTATGTAGTAGACACACAAAATGAGAAAAAATGGCCTTCCCACAATGATAGGGGATATAAAATCAACCATACAATATATTATAATGAAGTTGGTAGGGAAAAATAAATTTTACCACATTCACCAGAACATCATATAGAAGTCTTATAGGTCTCTTTACAGTTTTGTTCTTAGACTTTTGAATCCCATTTTTTTAAATATAGCAAGAGGCATAAAATTTATACTTGCACCAAGGTCACATAGAGCTTTGACAAATTTCATTGCTCCAATACTGCATGAATTGATAAATGCACTGGATCTTCCATTTTCTAAACTAGAGAGTTTGAAATAATTGCACTATAATAATGTGTTCCTTCTATAGTATTAAAACTTAATTCTCTCTTCTTGGTGACCAAGTTTTTCATGTAATTAGCGTACATTTTCTTCAGAGCCTCAACTGATGGAATGTTGACTACTAATTTTTTTAGCATGAATATAAACTTATTAAACTTGTCATCCTCTTTATTCTTCATGAGCCTTTGTTGGAATGGAGGAGAATATTTTTTTTCTTTGGCATAGATATTACTAGAGTGTCTTAATCTTAGAAAATTTACTCTACTTTCCCGTAAGACATTTCAATTTTTTGTTTTTCTCTCTCTATCACTAGGTTCAAGATCAATGGGTTGACCTTTTATCGCACTTACATCATTATATGGAGTCAGGTCATCATATGGTTGAATTTAAGGTTAATCATCATCCACCACTACATTACTTCCACTCATTTGCCTATTTCTTGTAGTTAGTGCTATTGAATTTCATATCGATGGTGAAACTTCACCCAAAATAAGGTAGGGAAGCCATAGATGAGCACTGAATGAAGAAGAAGCTTGAGAGAATTGTGAAATAGTGTAAAATAAGGACTCACGTGCTTATTGATCAGTAGTGAAGTATAAAGACAAGTGAATGAGTGAGCCAGTTGTACATGGCCAATCAGAGAGAGAAAGGAATATACTAACTGCTTAACAACTATGATTTAAATAAGTAACTAACACAACGTTTAGCTAACTAATGGAAACTAACCGACTATCACCAAAACTAGATCATGTATAGGATTGATCAAATACATATTTGAATGTGATCTTCCGTACCCCTCCTCAAGTTGGTAGTGATGATTTCACAGCCAACTTGGCCATGATAGCTGTGGGTTTGACACCAGTAAGAGCCTTAGTGAGAATATCAGCTAGTTGATCAGTGTTAGAAACATGGTGCAATGTTATGAACCCTTCTTGAAGTTTATTCCTCACAAAGTGACAGTCGACTTCAACATGCTTAGTTCTCTCATGAAACACTGGGTTGTGAGCTATGTGTATTGCAGATTGACTGTCACAGTAAACATCAATGGGAGATAAAATATGTATAGTCAATTCAGTCAGACGTCTGTGAAGCCAAGTCAATTCTCCCATTACTTTCCTAAGAGATCTATACACAACCTCAGTTGATGATAAAGATATGGTTTCTTGTTTCTTGGATTTCCAACTAATGGGGTTGTTCCCAAGCAAGACCAAATAATCACTTACTAATATTCTTGAGTCTAGACAAGAAGCCCAGTCAGAGTCACAATAAGCCTGGACAGTACAATCGGGATCATTGGATAATTGCACCTCTAAAGTAGGATCTTGTTTCAAGTACCGAGGAGATGGAATGCTGCTTGTAGGCGAGGGGTCCTGGGTTCCTGCATAAACTGACTGTAACATTTCGGAAACTAGTAGACTAAACTAGAGACTAAGGTAGGGGTTAGAGTCGTAAATAACTCCCGGTACTCAATATATATGTTTTTGAGTTAAAACGTCAAGGTACTGCCCCTCAAGGAACAACCATGGGTCCTTGAGGAAGACCCTCAAAAAGTGGCAAAAATTGTGCCTGGGCAGTCCACCCACGAGGGGGAACCACGACCAACAAGTGGACCCACGCCTCGTGGGTGAGGACCGATGGTCGAGACCCTAGGAACCATTCCCCAGAACCCCTACCAGGGTTCACCAGCACGAGCCGTGGGTCCTACCATGGTCCGTAAGTGGTGGGCGTGGATGGAGCCTCGGAACTGCCATTTGGCAGTTATACTTAAGGGTGTTTTGAGGTTTTCCATTTTAATTTAATATTAAGTGATGTCGGTTTAGTCTATTTTTAAACACCTATTAAAATATTTTAAGTTACTAAATTAATTCATCTTTCTCATAATTCCAAATTTCCAAAACAAAGACCCAAACCCTCTCCAAAAATCCTCTCTCTAGAACTCTAGAGAAGAAGAAGAAGAAGAAGAAGAAGAAGAAGAAGAAGAAATGTGAAGCTAGGGTTGAAGGATCAATCTTTTCTACTCAATTTCGTGGGGATTCTTCACCAAGGTATGGTAGCTCTTCATCCATGGGTAGCCTTCACCCATGAAGCCCCAAAAGTTAGAAATCTCAAAGCTAGAAATCCCAAAAGTTAATGTTTGACTTCAATCTCATGGATTCCTTTCAAATTCATTTTTAATGATTGGATTATGATTTATTATGAATATATTGATGATTTTATATGATTTTATGTTGAATTCCCCAAGAATCCATGAATTCCCATATTTTCCCAATTTGGATCTCAAAGTGTGGGTGTTGATTGATGCAAGTAGAATATGATAGAATTATGCATGTAGTAATTGAAATACTTGAATTATGTTATCATCCATGTCTAATGTAGTAATTCTAGATGTGTTGGTCGAAAATGATCTATGGTCCTTGAAGGACAAAGTATGTGAATTATGCATAATTATAAGATCTATGTATATGATTTAAGAACACTTTGAGAGTAAAGTGAATATGATTATGGTCTAGTTGTTGTGTTGTTGGAGGTTATCCTCATGTACACATTTATGTATGAATATAATATGATGTGAAGGGTTTTCTCACAATATGATGATTCTAAGGTTGAAAGGCTATTACACCTATTGAATCTATGAGCTCTAGTATGATTTATGATGGATTGAGTGTCAAGACATTCTTCCATGAGTATGAACTTAATTCAAGACTTAATATGTAATCTATGGGAATTAATTCTTAGCACCGAGTGAATATGAATATGAGATGGAAGCTTTTACCTTAGTTGAGTCCGGCTTCCCAAATGGGTTCTTTCTATGCTAGTTGAGTCCGGGTTCCCAAAGTATGTAGCTCATGAGATGGAAACCTTCTACTATAGTTGAGTCCGGGGTGGGTTTCTAGAAGCAATCTCTCTATCCCATAACTATGTGTCCTCATAGGTCTTTAGCTAGTGGATCCACCTAAGCTAAAAGTATGGTTCTACCTTAGGCAAGTAGGACAACCCCTTTTTGGTGTGGCGTAGACATCGGATTCCCTGATAAGCTCACATGGTCTATGTCGGTTAAGGCTTATTCCCTATTATGATAGTATGAACAAGAAGATGAGTTATGAATTATAGTTACTCATGAAGCTTTACTTAGTATGAGTGGGATTATGGGATCTTATCCATGCATTGCACAAGTAAGCTTCGAGGGTATGTATGATATGTTCCTTTTATGATATGATGATTTATAATTTGTTTAAGCTTATGACTTATGCTTTGCCATTATCTTCCAAATGATGCTTTAATTTAGCAAATTGCATACATTCAACTAAAATGTCCCTTTTTAGCATGTTTTCAAGGTTTTTATGCATAGCTATCATACTTAGTGCATTTTTGTACTAACCCATATTTTCTACATTTTCCACAAGTGTAGGATCCGGTGTTTGAGGTGATCTTCATTGTATTCAAGCTTGGATTCGACTATTCTCCTTGCTTGTGGTGAGTCCTCATGATTTGAGGACGGATGATGTCTTTGTAGTTCCTTTTTCATTGTATTAGACTTTCAGATTATGTTGCAAGGGTTGTGATCCTATTTGATTCAAAGATTGTAATAGATGGCTAATTGAGACAAGTCTAGACTTTCGGTTTCCTTTATGAAAACTTTGGACTTGAAAATGTGTTTTACTCTTTATTGTTCTTTACTTAAGTTATGATATGCTAAGTAGCTTACATGGTTCCTTTCGGGGTACTATGTGTCTTGTTACGTCTAGAGGGTACCCTTGGGTCGTGACAAACTTGGTTATCAAAGCACAAGGTTTAGAATGATTCTAGGATGATGTATCATAAGAAACGTCTAGTAGAGTCTTGTTTACGAGTGTGAAGCGTGCCACATTTATGAATGAGAGGCTATAAGATGTTTAGGAAATTTCACTTCTTTCATTACTCTTAAGTCGTGCCTTAGAGTTTAACTCTAAAAGGTCTTCCTTCTAATCCTTCTCTTGTGTCTTCAGGAAATGAATACATGAAGGGCTAATGCTAAAAGAGTGGAAGAAGAAAATGTGAATCAAAGAGCTCCTCCTCAAGATAATCAAGCTCCGATTGATCCCGTGGTTGAGAATGTGACCCATGCGGAGTTTAGGTCTACTATCCAATTGTTGGCTCAAGTTGTGACAACTCAATCCAACAGAGAAGTTGCATTTCCGGTACATGTGATGTAACACCCGGAAAACTAGTAGGTGAAACTAGAGCCTTAAGCTAGAGTATTTGAGTTTGATGTGGGATTTAGAAGTGTAAAATGGCTTCCCGAACTTAGGTTGAGGGGTTTAGGGGTTAAACATCAAGGTACGACCCCCCAAGGACCAACCAAGGGTCCTTGAGGAGGACCCTAAAGCCTAATCCCCAAGACCCCCAAATCTACGAAAACTGTCCAAAAGAGGGCCACATACGGATGGCACCTATAGCCTATAGGTGGACCCACGCCCCGTAGGTGGGGGTCGTGGGTCAGGCCCCCAAAGTTAAGCTACAGGCCATGACCTACGGACCTGCAGAACGGCCAGTAGGTTGACCTACGGACCGTAGATCCCAGGCGTAGGTCATGCCTACACAATCTGCCTAAACTCGGCCAAGAGAGGGACATTTAAGGTAATTCCTTTTGAGGTTAGTTTGAAGTGAGGTCGTTTTATATTGATTATTTAGACTTATATAAGTACTTTTAAGTCATTAACCACCTTTACCCCCAAAGTATTCTCCTATAAACTCCATTAAAGAAGAAGAAAAAAAAAAGATCAAGTTAGGGCTTGAAGGAGGGAGCTTTCTGACACGATTTTGGTTGGATTTCTTCATCTAAGGTATGGTAGCTTTTCATATATGGGTAGCCTTCACCCATAGAGCCCTTGCAAAACTAGATTTCAAAGCTTTCAAGTTCCCAAAAGCTAGGGTTTTACTCTAAATCATGGATTCCTTTTCCAAAACGATTTCAATGGTTTAATTACTTTATGTTATGGTTAAATTGATGAATTACTACTGTTTTCATGATGAATTACCCAAGAATCCATGAATTCCCCTATTTTCCCAAATTGGATCTCAAGTGTGGGTGTTGGTTGATACTAGTAGAATGTGATGGAATTATGTATGTGGAAATTGATCCAATTGAATGGATTTGGGTTGATTATGATGTAATTGCACGATTTTAGTATGAATAAACATGTATTCTTGATTAACCTAAGATTCTAGGGTGAAAGTGATATGGTCAAGTGTTATGCCATGAAAGAGGCAAAGTGAGGGTTTAGATGTGACCTTCTAAAATTGATTAAATTCTTTAGGAATTGCCTTAGATTATATAACCTAGATATGAATTGCTTATAAATAAAGCTTGTAGACATGAATAATATAGGTTAGGTCTTATATGATGGATCATGGTTGAGTAGTATTGAGATTGAGTTCATATGATACTAAATGACTATAATTGGTTAAGAATGAAGCATGTGGTTAGTTTACCTTGAGAATTAGGTTTACATGATGACCATGTGAGGTATTGCTTGAGAGTAAAGCTTGTATTATAAAGATGACTTCTAGGGCTTTAAGAGTAAAAGCTAAAATGAATGAAATATGAATCTTGAGGCTTTAAGAATGAAGGTATTATGCATGTTGAATGGTATATGGAATTATTGTGGAAGGACTTTATCCACATGACCTATAATAAGAGTACATGAGCTTATACATGCAATGAATGAACTATTTGAATTATGATTACATCCATGTCTAATATAATGAATGCTAGATGTGTTGATTTGATGTGACCTATGGTCTTTGAATGCAAGATATGAGAATTATGCATGTTTGTGATAATATGCATATGCTTTATGAACACGTATAGAGTGAAGTGTCTATGATGATAATGTTGTTGTTGTGTCATTGAAAGGACAATAACACACACACACACTCCATGCATGAACATGATTATTATGTATTTATGGTGTTAATTGAAAGTTTAGTTCTCATATGCACCTTTACACATTTCTATGCATGATATGTTCATGACCATGATGATCTTCTTGTGTTGATTGAAAGTCTATTCTCATGAAAACACATGGTCATAATGTGAAAGTTTTCCTCACATATTACTAATGATTCTTAGGTCTAAAGTCAGTTCTCACCTATTGAATCTATGAGCTATTTTTATGAGTTATGTTGGATAAAGGGTAAGATACTCCTTCATTCATGTAAATTCAATTCAAGAATTAAACAAGTAATTTTGGGAAATAATGCTTAGCACCGAGTGGATATGGAATATGAGGTAGAGGCCCTCCCGTCAATAATGTCGGGTTCTCTAAAGATAATCTCATGAGATGGAAGCGTCAATACAATAGGTTTGAGGTTTCTAAAAGCAATCTCCATATCCCATAACTATGTGCCCACATAGGTCTTTAGCTAGTGGATCCACCTAAAAGCTAATACATTTCGTTCTACCTTAGGAAAGTAGGACACCCATTTTCGGTGTGGGGCATACATTGTATTCCATGTAGCTCACATGGTCTATGTTGGCTAAGGCTATATTCCCTCCAACGAACAAAAACATGAATTATTAACACGAACATGAGTTATGTACTATGGTTACTCAAGGGGTTCTACTTAGTGTGAGTGGGGGTATGGGACTTCATTCATACATGGCACAAGTAGACTTTGAGAGTGGCCATGGTGTGTTTCTCTTACATATGATGAGTTATGAATTAATGCATGTTTTACATAGATTGTTGCTATGAGTGGCTTTCCTTGATATGAGTTAATGAACATGAATGTCTCCTTGTCTAATGAGTATTAACTATGGACGAGACCAAAGTGTGATGAGCTTGAGCATGGTGGCCTAAAGGGATACTTAGTATGAGTGGTATTTTGGGATGCCATTCATGCATTGCACAAGTATAACTTAGGGTTACTTATGTGATGGTTCTACTATAATGAGATGATCTTGGTATTTGACTATGTATGTGAACTATGTCTTAAGATGATTGATGTTTGCATTATGTTTATGATTGGAGACTATGTTATGACTATGTTGTTGTCCTAATGCTATGATGAACTATCAGTGAGTTCTCTTATGAGTATGTTATCTAACTATTTTCAAAGATGATGTTCAAATTGGCATATAGCATGATTTCAACTAAAATGTCCCTTTTTAGCATGTTTTCAAGGTTTTTATGCATGGCTATCATACTTAGTGCATTTTTGTACTAACCCATATTTTCGACATTTCTCACAAAGTGTAGGGTTTGATGATATAGACTTTCATCCTCGTGGATAGGTTCATAGTAAATCAAGAAGATCAGTTATGGTGAGTCCTCATAGTATTCGAGGGCTTGATCACCATGTCCTTTACATTTCATTTTTATGTTTAGAGCTTTTGTATGTACTGCGTCCCAAAGTTTTAGTCATAATGGTAATAAATGGTTTGAGACAAAGTATAGACTTCCGCTCATGTTTATAAAAGATTTCGATTGTAAAAGAAAAAGTTTTAAATTTCGCACCATTTTCTATTGTCTTATGTTATGATATTCTATGATGCTTGTATGAGACTTTTCAGAGTCTTGTACGTCGTGTCACATCTAGGGGGTACTCCTGGGTCGTGACATATGAATTCGGCTTCCTCAAGGGTTAGGGATTTTGCTAGAATGAACCCGCCCGAGTTTCATGGCTCTAAGTGGGAGAGGATCCTCAAGAATTTGTAGAAGGGGTTTACAAGATACTTGAAATTATAGAGGTGACTTCGGTAGAGAAAGCGGAGTTAGCCGCTTACCAATTGAAGAGTGTTGCTCAAGTATGGTATACTCAATGGAAGAACCATAGGACGGTAGGAATGGGCTCGGTTGAGTGGGAAACGTTCAAATCAGCATTTCTTGGTAGATTCTTTCCCCGAGAGTTGAGAGAAGCTAAGGTGGAGGAATTCGTTAACCTTCGCCAAGAAAGTATGAGCGTGAAAGAGTATTTCCTAAAATTTACTCAATTGTCCAAGTATGCTCCAACGTTGGTGTCAGATTCAAGGGATGAGATGAGTAGGTTTTTTACGGGTGTGTCCGACTTGGTTGAAGAAGAATGTTGTAAGGCAATGCTCTATCATGACATGGATATCTCAAGGCTTATGGTATACACTCAATAAATTGAGGAGTCAAAACTCAAGAAAAAGAATAGAGAGGTGAAAAGAGCTAGAACAAGTGATGGGAACTTCTCCAATGCTAGGTCCGATGGACAAGGTCAACCAAGGTTTAGACAAAGATTCTCCAACCAAGGATCCTCTAGTTCTCCAAGGGTCAACAAGGATAGGGTTTCCAATCCTAAATCTCAAGGAGGTAATAGTTGTGGTTCTTATGTTGTTAGGTCTAATTGTGCAAAATGTGGTAGAAAGCATGATGGTAAGTGCTTAGTTGGCACCGATGGGTGTTTTAGTTGTGGGAAGATTGGCCACAAGATGAGAGATTGTCCAATTCTCTAGGTTAAGGGAAGGGAAGATAAACAAGCTCCTCCAAGTGGTTCAAACTCCAATGCCTGAAAGCAAAACCACTGTTATGCTCTTCAATCCTGAGGTGACCAAGAGAGCTCCCTGAATGTGGTGACCAGTATGTAAAAAGCCTTTTATATTGATGTATATGCCTTATTAGATCCCGGTGCTACTTTGTCCTTTGTGACACCTTATGTGGCCATGAAATTTGATATACTGCCCGAAGTGTTAGTAGAACCTTTTTCGATCTCTACCCCGGTTGGTGACTCGGTAGTGGCTAAGAGGGTTTATAGAAGTTGTCCCATTTCCTTGTCTCATAGAGTTAATTTGGTGGATTTGGTGGAGTTAGACATGTTAGACTTTGATATAATTTTGGGTATGGATTGGTTGCATGCATGTTATGCCTCTATCGATTGTAGGACTCGGGTTGTTAAGTTCCAATTTCCAAATGAGCCTATCTTAGAATGGAAAGGGGGAAATTCTATGCCTAGAGGTCAATTTGTCTCTTGCCTTAAAGCTAGGAAGATGATCTCCAAAAGGTGTATTTACCATCTTGTTAGGGTGAGAGATGTTGAACCCGAAACCTATTCTCAAGAGTCAATTCCAGTAGTGAATGAGTTCCCGAAAGTTTTCCCCGATGATTTGCTGGGTATTCCTCCTGAGCGGGAAATAGATTTTGGCATTGACCTTCTTCCGGATACGCAACCTATCTTCATTCCTCCTTATAGAATAGCTCCGGCGGAGTTAAATGAGTTGAAAGAGCAACTAAAGGATTTGCTAGACAAGGGTTTTATCCAACCGAGTATCTCTCCATGAGTTGCTCCGGTGTTGTTTGTTAGAAACAAAGATGGGTTTCTTAGAATGTGCATTGATTATCGTCAGTTGAAAAAAGTGACCATCAAGAATAAATATCCCCTTCCGAGAATTGATGTCTTGTTTGACCAACTTCAAGGGGCTAGTTATTTCTCCAAGATTGATCTTTGTTCGGGTTTTCACCAATAGAGGGTGAAAGGGGTTGATATTCCCAAGACGGTTTTCTGAACAAGATATGGTCACTATGAATTTCTAGTAATGTCCTTTGGTTTGACTAACGCTCCGACGGCATTCATGGACTTAATGAATAGAGTGTTCCGACAATATCTTGACATGTTTGTAATAGTGTTTAACGATGATATCTTGATCTATTCAAGGAGTGAGAATGATCATGTTGACCATTTGAGGGTTGTATTGCAAGTTCTTAAGGACCATCAACTTTTTGTAAAGTTTAGCAAGTGTGAGTTTTGGTTAAGGTCCGTAGCATTCCTTGGTCATATTGTGTCAAGTAAGGGTATTGAGGTAGATCTAAATAACACGGATGCGTTCAAGAGTTGGCCTAGAACTCTATCTCCTTCTGACATTAGAAGCTTTTTGGGTTTGGCAGGTTACTATAGCAGGTTTGTTTAGGGGTTTTCCTCCATTGCTTCTCTGTTGACTACTTTGACTTAAAAGAAGGCTAAATTTGTGTGGTCGGAATCTTGTGAGAAAAGTTTCCAAGAGTTGAAAGATAGACATACTTCCGCTCCGGTGTTGACCTTATCGGAAGGTACGGATGGCTTTGTGGTATATTGTTATGCCTCTAGAGTTGGGTTGGGATGTGTGCTTATGCAAAATGGTAAGGTAATCGATTGCCTATGATTCAAGGCAACTTAAAGTCCATGAGAAGAATTATCCTACGCATGACCTTGAGTTAGAGGCGGTTGTTTTTGCCTTGAAAATTTAGAGGCATTATCTATATGGGGTGCATGTTGATGTGTTTGCCAATCACAAGAGCTTACAATATGTGTTTAGTCAAAAGGACTTGAATCTTCGCCAAAGAAAGTGGTTAAATTATTGAAGGACTATGATATGAGTGTCCTTTATCACCTCGGAAAATCTAATGTGGTAGTGAAGGCCCTTAGTAGATTGTCCATGGATAGTGTGGCTTATGTAGAGGATGAAAAGAAAGAATTAGTTCGTGATGTGCATAAGTTGGCTCGAAAAGGTGTTCAACTAGTGGATTCCACCAAGGTTGGTGTCATGGTCTATAATGGCTCCGAATCATCCTTTGTGATGGATGTGAAGTCTAAGCAAGACCTTGATCCTATATTAGTTGAGTTGAAAGAGTTGGTACTCAAAAAGTCTGTTGAGGCTTTCTTCTAAGGGGGAGATGAGTTGCTTAGGTACCAAGATCGGTTAAGTGTTCCGGATGTTGATGGGTTGAGGGAGCAAAAACTAGAAGAAGCCCATAGTTCTCGATATTCTATTCATCCGGGAGCCACCAAGATATACCGTGATCTACGGGAAGTCTATTGGTGGAATGGTATGAAAAGAGACATTGCGGGATTTGTAGTCAAATGTCTAAATTGTCAACAAGTTAAGGTGGAACATCAAAGGCCGGGAGGCCAATCCCAAAATATAGCAATTCCCACTTTTAAGTGGGAAGAGGTGAATATGGATTTTATTGTGGGTTTGCCTTGCTTCCGAAGGAAATATGATTCTATTTGGGTCATTATAGATAGGATGACAAAATCAGCCCACTATATTCCCATCAAGGTTTCCTTTTCGGCGGAAGATTATGCCAAGTTGTGTATAAGAGAGAAAGTGAAGTTTCATGGGGTTCCTTTATCTATTATTTCGGATCAGGGTACTTAATTTACTTCACACTTGTGGAAGTCATTCCAAAAAGGGCTTAGCACTAAGGTTAAGCTTAGCACGACTTTTCTTCCCCAAATCGATGGCCAAGCAGAACGTACCATCCAAACATTAGAAGACATGTTGAGGGCATGTGTTATAGACTTCAAGGGTAAGTGGGATGACCACTTGCCATTAATAAAGTTTGCCTACAATAATAGATGTCACTTAAGTATCAGAATGGCTCCTTTCGAAGCCTTGTATGGTAGGAGATGTAGGTCTCCGGTTGGTTGGTTTGAGGTAGGTGAAATTGCTTTGATGTGTCCCGAGCTAGTTTATGAAGCTATTGAGAAAGTTCGGCTTATTAGAGAGAGGTTTAGAACGACTCAATAGGCAAAAGTCTTATGCCAATGTGAGAAGAATGGATCTAGAATTTGAAGTTAATGTTTGGGTCTATCTAAAAATCTCACATATGAAAGGTGTGATGAGGTTTGGCAAGAAGGGGAAACTTAGTCCCCTGTATGTGGGCCTATATCAAATTTTGAAGCGTATTGGGAAAGTTGCCTATGAGTTAGATTTGCCAAATGAGTTGGCTTCGCTGCATCTGGTGTTTCATGTTTCTATGCTCAAGAAGTGCATTGGAGATCCGACATCATTTATCCCCTTACAAGGGTTGGGGGTTGATGAGAGTCTCTCATATGAGGAAGTTCCCCTAGAAATCCTAGACTGGCAAGTCATGAGGTTGAGAAATAAGGAAATAGCTTATGTGAAGGTTTTATGGAGAAATCATCTAGTTGAGGGTGTTACTTGGGAGGCCAAGGCCGATATGAAGTCCCGATACCCTCATATCTTTCCTTCTACTCCTATTCAAGCTTGAGGTAAGTAGTTCCTCTTGAGTTTTAGTGTTTTGGAGTCATGTGTGTTATAAGTGTTTTTCCCATGATTTCCTTATGTTATGCATGTTCTTGATAAAATTCATGTTTAGTAAGAAAAATGAGTTTTCATGATTGATGTATTGCTCACGTTGTTGTGCATTTAATATGAGTTGCATATTTGACTTCATGGGATGAGTTTATGAACATGTTTTAGTATGCTTTTGAGAGAAATTGCATAATGGCTCCATGATATTGTGTTGAGAATGCTTTTAGTTGGAGAAGGTAGTTCCTCCTATGAATATGAGAAATATTGAGTTTTCATGCATAATGGGTTGTTAGATGTAGTTCTTACTTCCTCATGTTGCATTGATTATGTTTGAGATGGAGTTGAAGATTCCTCCTTTGAATTGTGCATTATTTTGATGTTTCATGCATGATGGGCTGCTAGAC
This sequence comes from Solanum acaule, assembly GCA_036250505.1. Taxonomy (NCBI): domain Eukaryota; kingdom Viridiplantae; phylum Streptophyta; class Magnoliopsida; order Solanales; family Solanaceae; genus Solanum; species Solanum acaule. The sequence goes on along the minus strand of JAJOOR010014117.1, from coordinate 10,141 downwards.
TTGAGTCTTTACTTCCGTAAGGTGAGGTCATCATTCGAGGACGAATATTCCCAAGAGGAAGATAATGTAACATTCCAGAAACTAGTAGACTAAAATAGAGCCTAACGTAAGGGTTAGAGTCCTAAATAACTCCCGGTACTCAATATATATGTTTTTGGGTTAAAATGTCAAGGTCCGACCCACCAAGGACCAACCATGGGTCCTTGAGGAGGACCCTTCAAAAGTGGCAAAAATTGTGCCTGGGCAGTCTACCCACGAGGGGGAAACACAACCAGTAGGTGGACCTACGCCTCGTGGGTGTGGGTCATTGGTCGAGTCCCTAGGAACCATGCCCCAGAACCCCTACCATGGTTCACCAGAATGGGACATGGGTTCTACCACGGTTCGTCAGTGGTGGGCGTGGATGGGGCCTGGGAACTGCCATTTGGCAGTTATACTTAAGGGTGTTTTGGGGTTTTCCATTTTAATTAAATATTAAGTGATGTCGTTTTAGTCTATTTTTAAACAACTATATAAAAAATTTAAGTCACTAAATTAAGTCATCTTTCTCATAATTCCAAATTTCCAAAACAAAGACCCAAATCCTCTCCGAAAATCCTCTCTCTACAACTCCAAAGAAGAAAAAGAAGAAGAGAGGTGAAGCTAGGGTTTAAAGATCAATCTTTTCTACTCAATTTCGTGGGGATTTTTCACCAAGGTATGGTAGCTCTTCATCCATGGGTAGCCTTCACCCATAGAGCCCCTTCAAAACCCCAAATTTCAATGCTAGAAATCCCAAAAGTTAGGGTTTGACTTCAATCTCACGGATTCCTTTCAAATTCATTTTTAATGATTGATTATGATTTATTATAGATATATTGATGATTTTATATGACAAGAATCCATGAATTCCCCTATTTTCCCAATTTGGATCTCAAAGTGCGGGTGTTGATTGATGCAAGTAGAATATGATAGAATTATGCATGTAGTAATTGAATTACTTGAATTATGTTATCATCCATGTCTAATGTAGTAATTCTAGATGTGTTGGTGGAATATGATCTATGGTCCTTGAAGGTCAAAGTATGTGAATTATGCATAATTATGAGATTTATGTATATGATTTAAGAACACTTTAAGAGTAAAGTGAATATGATTATGATCTAGTTGTTGTGTTGTTGGAGGTTATCCTCATGTACACATTTATACATTAATATAATATGATCTGAAAGGTTTTCTCACAATATGATGATGCTAAGGTTGAAAGGCTATTCTCACCTATTGAATCTATGAGCTCTAGTATGATTTATGATGGATTGAGTGTCAAGACATTCTTCCATGAGTATGAACTTAAGTCAAGACTTAATATGTAATCTATGGGAATTAATGCTTAGCACCAAGTGGATATGAATATGAGATGGAAGTTTTTACCTTAGTTGAATTTGGCTTCCCAAATGGGTTCCTTCTATGCTAGTTGAGTCCGGGTTCCCAAAGTATGTATCTCATGAGATGGAAACCTTCTACCATAGTTGAGTCCAGGGTTCTAGAAGCAATCTCCCTATCTCATAACTATGTGCCCTCATAGGTCTTTAGCTAGTGGATCCACCTAAGCTAAAAGTATGGTTCTACCTTAGGCAAGTAGGACAACCCCTTTTTGGTGTGGCGTAGACATCGGATTCCCTGATAAGCTCACATGGTCTATGTCGGTTAAGGCTTATTCCCTATTATGATAGTATGAACAAGAAGATGAGTTATGAATTATAGTTACTCATGAAGCTTTACTTAGTATGAGTGGGATTATGGGATCTTATCCATGCATTACACAAGTAAGCTTCGAGGGTATGTATGATATGTTCCTTTTATGATATGATGATTTATAATTTGTTTAAGCTTATGACTTATGCTTTGCCATTATCTTCCAAATGATGCTTTAATTTAGCAAATTGCATACATTCAACTAAAATGTCCCTTTTTAGCATGTTTTCAAGGTTTTTATGCATAGCTATCATGCTTAGTGAATTTTTGTACTAACCCATATTTTCTACATTTTCCACAAGTGTAGGGTCCGGTGTTTGAGGTGATTTTCATTATATTCAAGCTTGGATTCGACTATTCTCCTTGCTTGTGGTGAGTCCTCATTGTTTGAGGACGGATGATGTCTTTGTAGTTCTTTTTTCATTGTATTAGACTTTCAGATTATGTTGCAAGGGTTGTGACCCTATTTGATTCAAAGATTGTAATAGATGGCTAATTGAGACGAGTCTAGCCTTTCGTTTTCCTTTATGAAAACTTTGAACTTGAAAATGCGTTTTACTCTTTATTGTTCTTTACTTATGTTATGATACGCTAAGTGGCTTACATGGTTCCTTTCGGGGTCCTATGTGCCTTGTTGCGTCTAGGGGGTACCCTTGGGTCGTGACACTAACTTAGCTGTTGGACACTAAAGGCTATGTCCAACCTAGTATTGGTGAGAAAATTTAGTTTTTCAATCAGCTTTCTATAGTATGTAGGATCAGACAAAGGAGTTGCCTCTTTGGATTTTAGCTTAACAATAGGATCAAATGGAGAAAACAAATTAGCATAGCTAAAATAATCATATTCTTTCATCCTTTCTGAGATGAGTACCCCTCCAGTTGTATCAAGTATCTCCAACCCTAGGAAGTAGTGTAATTTTCCAAGATCTTTTATCTTGAATGTATTGTCCAAATATGTCTTGAACTGTTAAATTTCAGTGTCATATTTCCCTATTAAGATAACATCATCTACATACACAACCACAAACACTACTAAAGGGACTGACTTCTTATAGAATAATGAATAGTCATAGTGTCAGTGTGTGTATCCCCTAATAGATAAGGCCTCGGTTAACTTGGCATACCATTGACTGTTAGCCTGTTTTAGGCCATATAGGGACTTAGTAAGCTTGCAAACCATACTTGTATCATGTACTTCAAGACCCTGTGGTACCTTTATGTAGACTTCCTCATAGAGATCACCATGGAGAAAAGCATAATTAACATCAAGTTGAGACATAGTCTATCCTCTTTTAACAACACAGGCTACTAAGGTCCTAACAGTGGTCATCTTAACCACAAGTGAGTATGTCTATGTATAATCTAATCTAGCTTATTGCGTGTAACCTTTGACAACTAGTCTAGCCTTGAATCTTTCAATACTCCCATCTGCCCTGTGTTTGACCTTATATACCCACCTACATCTAATTGTTTGTTTGCCTGCTGGTAGCTTAACAAGATCCCAAGTGTGATTAGCATAAAATGCTTCAAACTCTAGTGTCATGGCTCTTTGCCAAGCAGGACTGAGAGATGCTTCCTCATATGATGATGGATCACTGTCATGACAAATATTCTCAACAAGTATTTGACTGTTAGATGTAATGACATCAGGATATATATTATGATGCTTGGTTAATAAGGCAGTGAGTGAAAGGTTGGAATTGGAGTTAGGATTCTTTAGATTGGGAATGGATACAATGTAGTCTTTTAGGTGGTGTAGAACTTTGTTTTCTCTATGAGATCTTCTTTGCACTATTAAAGGAAGATCATGTTGAGAAGAAAATTCAATTGGAAATGGTGGTACATGATTAATGGGAAGTGGAGGTAATGATTGTGATAACTGATGTTCATGAACAAGGGATGAGGCAATGTTTGTACCAATTTCACATTTGTATTCATTCACAAAGATGCCATAGGTCTTCGGGCTAGTTTTCAGAAAAAGTAATCGCTTTCAAAATGAAGCAAGAGGGGAAATTTTGATTTCCAAGATAGCCTTTGAGCTAAGTTTTTGAGCACTAATCTCAAATCACAGAAGAAGTATGTTTTTAAAACATAAGAGCCAGTATATTTTGGGAGTAGTATTGAGCACCGAATTGGGGACAAGCATGAGTTTAGATAACTCACGTCACCATAGAATCATGTAGCCACCATGGGTAGAAAAGGGTCATACTTTTTAAATGAATCATTTTCGCAATAGACTAGTGGATCCATTAGACAGTTCAGGTTCTATACCTTTGGCCGGGTATAAGATGCGCTGGCAACGTGAGGTAGATCGATTTATCATCACTATAGCTCTTATGTGATGGTTACCGGTTAGATACTCCCACATAAGTTATTGTATTTTTATATACATCAGTTTATTGTATTTTACATACATTTCAGAGTTATGTTGTATCCATGTTCATACACAGAGTTGGCATCATGGTTTTAAACAGCTTTTCTTTATATTGCACTTGTTTAAACTGCTTTATATTGAAATGAGTTCAATTAAGTATTCATGAGTTGAGAAGAGTCAACGTAAGTGTTTCTTTCAGGTTCCCTTTCAAGCCTATGTTTGTTAGCATTCCAACTCGCATACTCGTACATTCAATGTACTGATGCCAGTTGGCCTGCATCTTATTATGATGCAGACACAAGTAACTAGGATCGACATTCCAGCGCACCGTTGATCCAGTGAGCAGTTCAGAGTCAGTCGGTGAGCCTCTTTGCATTCCAGAGGACTCCATTTTATTGCTTTCTAGTTAGTTCATTAGGATGTTGTGGGGGTTGTCCCAACATCCATCTCAGTTGTTTTAGAGGCTTTATAAACAGTCAAATGTTAGTCCTTTGAGTCTTTTCATTATCTTTTCTTATTGTTAAGACTTGGGTTGCCACTTTTGGCCAAGTTGAATGTTTAATCTTTAAAACATTCTCAGTTATTTCTTTATTCAATTCAGTTAAGTTCATTGATCATTAAAGATATGAATGTTGTCTTCCGCTGAGTTAAGTAAGTCAGGCCAAGGGTTCGCTTGGGGCCAGCAATGGTTTTTGAGTGCTAGTCCCGCCCAGGGTGTAGGCTTGGGGCGTGACATTGTCTGTCCAAATATCGTATTCGAGGCTTGTAGACTAGTGAGTTGGATTGTCTAACCACATTATTGGTCAGGTTGGCTTTGTTTGTTGGTTGGCTAAAATTTGATAGTTGTTTGAGGTATTTGTTATATACATACATGTTTTCAACTTAAGAGTAGACATCATGGCGACTTTGACGATCTATATAGTGTTAATGCTTTCTTACATACCATGATGATCTCGACGACCCAAACAGATTTTTGTGCTAGTTATTTATGATTTAATATAAACTGTTAATTAGGAATATTTATTTTCTTTGTAAAGTTGTTGATAGGGACTTACTGCGCAAGAGTTTATTTTTAAGTCGATGTATTCTTATTTATCTACTTTACTTTGTGTGGCTACTAAGCGTCATTTGTAAACTATTCAGCGAGATCGACTCATGCCTAAAGTTTGGCGTTCGATGCCAATTGCACCCCTTAAGTTTAGGGTATGACAAAACCAAAAAAATTGACAGATATATTAATGAGACATTTAACGGTTTTACAAATAGGAAAGTTGTCTCCTTATTCTTGAAAATAGATCAATTCATTTTTTCAAGGATCCATTTCTTTGGGTTGTCATCTTTGTCAAAGATCTCAAATAGTTAGTTCAAATAAGCCTATATTAAAAGCCATCAAAGGTCGAAAAAATAATACAATTATTTAAATCTTCTCAAATACATTTGTTCTACACTTAGGTTGTGAAGTGTTGGTAATTACATGGTGTAATTACAAGCTGGTTGCTTTTAAATTTCTTCCTTTTATTTCAGGTTTTTTTTTTGTTTTAATGTATTTTTATTATTATTCTAATATTTTCTAAAAATGTTGTTTATATATTATATATATATTTCATTTCCTTCTTATTTTCAACATTTACTTTATGTGATTCCATGCAATTTTTCGTATTATCTAGAAGGAAATCATTAGTATAATTTTGTTAGTATTCTAATATTTAAATTAAAATAGAATTGATTGTTGAATAAAGGTAAGGACTTACGTTTTCCTTTACTTTTAAATAATACTTATGTATGTTATGTTGAAATTTGACATAAGAGTATTATGTTAATATTTTTTTGTTTTGAATTTAGTACTTATGTTATATTTTCAATTTCATTTGCTTTAAGAGTATTGACTCGATATTTTTACATTGTAAGCTATTTTTTTTTAAAAATTATACTTGATAGTATCTTTTTGTCAAATGTTTTATAATTTTATGACATTATATTTATAATATTAATCTTTTTGTCAAACATGCATTTCATGATTTTCATAGAAGTTCTGTACTTTTAGCTTTTATGACTAATTTAATTAAAATATACTAAATTGAAAAATATAAATCAATTATTTTTTATAATATTAATTACGAACATATGTTTATTAGTTAATATATTTTCAAAATACAATATATATCTTAAATATTTAATTTAATATCATTTGTAAAGACTCTTATTTGTCTAATTTAAATTTTAAATTTGAAATAATTAATTTTTATTTTTAAAATTCAATATAATCTTATGATTACACTTGTGCAACCAAACAATACATGTGTAATTACAGGTGTAATTATAGTGTGGCAAACAAACATGTCAGTGTAATTACTAGGTAATTTCTAAACAAGAAACATTAATGATACCATAAAAAATATATATATATTCTTATAGTATTATTGACTAATGAGCAATTGACAAGAAACCTTAATGTTTAGTATCAGTTAAGCAAAAATTATCAGCCTTAGTGAATGGGAGTATGGACTGTAATTATTTAGAAGAGAATGGATATTTTTGGAATTACCTTGGGTTTAGAGATAAACTTATAATTATTTTGGGTTTTATGACCCATTTATGTAGTTTTTCCAAAATATAATACTTGATTTCAAGCTAAATCTTATAAGCTTATTTTTTATTATATTAAAAATATGATTATAATAATCCATTAAATATATCCGTTTACCCCAGCCACTAGTCCAAGAAAGGAAGAAAGAACAGGGACAAGGTGGGATAACTAGGAAGAGAAGTAAGGTGAAATTGTAAGTGGAGTGAATGTGAGTGGGGTAAGTAACTGGTTAAAGTAACAGAGATTAAAAGTAAAAGGTAAGGGGGGTTTTGGTAAGAGGAGTATTGCAGTAAAAGTTATACACCGTACAATCTTCTCATGATCTATCTACCAGGCACTGGTCACTGAGACAGCAGGTATATGGTATCAGAACAAACACCAACTCTGATTCTGATAAGCTAAGAGAAATAAATAAAGTAATAATAATTAGTGATTTGTTTAAAGGGAACCTTTAGTTTATGGATTTCCGTATGTGTTGTCAGAGACAATAGCTGCCATAAAGGCAGAATAGTTGCAGTGCAGATACAACAGACCTTGGCCCTCAGTCATAATATTTTTGCTCAGTACACTGTTCAGAGTGCCCCCAGTCTATGTATGTTTTTAATGTGTGAACGGAGTTAGAATTTTAATTTTATAACTTTTAAATTATTTGATAATTTTTTAAATATAAGTAAAAGCTACTGAATTCAATAAAAATAAAAATAAAAATCGTACCTGACCATCTAACTCCGTCTCTGGTGAGAGAGAAATATTATGATCAGAACCATTAGTTTTATCCATGTACAGAAGATTCTGCAACCCAAATGGTCCCTTAAAAATAAATAAATACATTGCATACTACTAGTGTATTCCTCTTGTTGAAAGAGCAAAAGTACTTTCTTTCTTTCATTCACTTGCTCTCTTTGTCAAAAAGAAAAGAAAAACTTGTGATCCATGATGAGTAGTACAGGAAGAAGTAAGTTTCCTTTCACAGCAAATCAGTGGCAAGAACTTGAACATCAAGCTCTTATTTACAAGTACATGGTCTCTGGAATGCCTGTTCCTGCTGATCTTCTCTATACCATTAGAAGGGGCTTGGATTCTTCTCTTTCCTCAAAGCTCATCATTCACCAACCACACCACAGTAATACTAATTATTTTCTCTATCTACTATTCTTCATTTCATTATACTAGTATTTATGTTGTTTTGAGATTATGTTTTTGGTGCAGTTGGATGGAACTGTTTTCAGATGGGATTTGGGAAGAAAATAGATCCAGAGCCAGGGAGGTGCAGAAGAACAGATGGAAAGAAGTGGAGGTGTTCAAAAGAAGCTTATCCAGATTCTAAGTACTGTGAGAGACACATGCACAGAGGCAGAAACCGTTCAAGAAAGCCTGTGGAAATTATGACTACTAACAACACATCATCAACAACAACAAGACCTATAATACCTCCTACAGCAATTCCCATCTCATCAATCAACAAAAACACAAACACTTGTAGCCCCACTTCTTTCTCTTATTTAACTTCTTCTTCATCATCAACTCATGAACCCCACCATAACTATCCTTTTCTTTATAGACCCCCTCAAGACCATACCCCTAAATTCCTTTTCGAATCTCCTCCTGCTTATTCCAGGTTTAATTTAATTTCTATCGTCTTCTGTTATTCCGTATATATGTTGGTATTAAAATTTTCTATTTTGATTAAGCAGGAACGGAATGAAAGAGGAAGTAGGTGAGCATGTTTTCTTCTCAGAGGCATCAGGGACAATGACAAGTACTTGTGGATCGAATTCACTAGAGAGTGATACTTGGCAATTGTCACCACTTACAATGAGTTCTTCACCAATGAAACAGAGGACAACTTATTCACCTTCACAGAGTACAGCACATTCGTACTTACAACTTCAAAGCTTCAATGAATCTTCAAGACAAAATTATTATTATCATAACGATGTTGAGAAAGAAGATCACCAGCCTAAGAAAGTAATGCATCATTTCTTTGATGAATGGCCACCCAAAGACAACAAACATTCATGGCTTGATTCTGATGACAAATTTTCAGGCCTTTCCAAAACTCAACTCTCAATTTCAATACCAAATCCCTCACAAGACTTGTTCATCACTACTAATGGTAAATTACTTAACTCTTAATTTCATCATTGACAAAAAAAAAAACTCTGTTTTGACCATAATAGTTGGTATTTATTTTTGCAGAGAAATGAGATTTGAGAATCAGAAAGAGCCATAAGAGTACTAGTACTTGTTACAATGGTGGTGGGGCTGATGTTAGCTTTTTGATATACATGTGTTCATTAAGAGAAGTTTTTATTATTTATGCAAGTGTTGTGTTATTGTAGTAGTATTAGTAGTACTTTGAATTAGATGTATGTGGTGCCTGGCAAGCTAACTGAGCATTCACATGGTATTTGGGTTTGTCAGCAAGCAGCATTGTATTCCTTCCCCTCCCTTTCCCCTGCTGCTCCTAATATTATTATTATTACTACTCACTGATCACTGCTACTATTAGTATTTGTTTTGTTTTGTTATGAATGGTCAGGTTTTTCTGCCATTTTGCCACATGTTGTTATGTTTTTATCACTCTATATGACGTGTTCAATATCTCCTTTTTGCCTTTTTTTGCTGTTGCTTTCAACGACTTGGATTCTTTTGTTATCTCATGCATTATAGTATATGGTTTTTCTTCTCTTTTTAAATTAGGAAGTGGAAATTTTATTGCAATTAATAAGTTTATGTGCACATGCATATGTTTCTGACTTAAATAAGAATCTTAAAGTTAGTAAGTAATAACTTTTTTATATATATGACTACTGACATAGAGCCACTAAGGTTTTAAAGTTGTTAGGGACATGAGATGCTGACCTCTAAGAAACATTTCAACTTTAGGGACGCTAGGGAAGTTGGCCCTTGTGTGGTCTAAATCTCTTTTAAAAGATTTGAATGTTCACCAAGGTTTTAAAGTTGTTAGGGACATGAGATGCTGACCTCTAAGAAACATTTCAACTTTAGGGACGCTAGGGAAGTTGGCCCTTGTGTGGTCTAAATCTCTTTTAAAAGATTTGAATGTTCACCAAGGTTTTAAAGTTGTTAGGGACATGAGATGCTGACCTCTAAGAAACATTTCAACTTTAGGGACGCTAGGGAAGTTGGCCCTTGTGTGGTCTAAATCTCTTTTAAAAGATTTGAATGTTCACCAAGGTTTTAAAGTTGTTAGGGACATGAGATGCTGACCTCTAAGAAACATTTCAACTTTAGGGACGCTAGGGAAGTTGGCCCTTGTGTGGTCTAAATCTCTTTTAAAAGATTTGAATGTTCACCAAGGTTTTAAAGTTGTTAGGGACATGAGATGCTGACCTCTAAGAAACATTTCAACTTTAGGGACGCTAGGGAAGTTGGCCCTTGTGTGGTCTAAATCTCTTTTAAAAGATTTGAATGTTCACCAAG